>JAGVSL010000330.1:0-22238 GCA_022494535.1 Himalopsyche phryganea
CACAGTGAGAGCGAGTAGCTAGCTATATATGTCTGACGATTCGCTTTTATACAAAGGTCTAACAGCATATCTTATCATAGAGTTTCGCTTCGAGACGAGCGCACACAGCGTCATGTAACAATGCGAAATCGTATGCAGCTAAGCAGTTTTGAGAGTGCTTTTAGGCCTGCGTAGGCACTGCTGCGCACCTGGTCATCGCACTCTTAAAGCAGGCGGGTGCACTGCGTGTACGCCAGGGTTACCAGTAAGCTTCGCAGGGTGACGACGAGGATCGCCCGCAGCTGTATGGAATAACTTACATACTAAAATGACACAGTGCGAAAATTGCGCCAAAACGCACCACCTGCAAGGCGCACAGTGAGAGCAGTAGCTAGCTATATATGTCTGACGATTCGCTTTTATACAAGGTCTTACAGCATATCTTATCATAGAGTTTCGCTTCGAGACGAGCGCACACAGCGTCATAAAACAATGCGAAATCGTATTCAGCTAAGCAGTTTTGAGAGTGCTTTAGGCCTGCGTAGGCACTGCTGCGCACCTGGTCATCGCACTCTAAGTGCAGGCGGGTGCACTGCGTGTACGCCAGGGTTACCAGTTAGCTTCGCAGGGTGACGACCTTGAGGATCGCCCGCAGCTGTATGGAATAACTTACATACTAAAATGACACAGTGCAAAAATGGCGCCAAAACGCACCACCTGCAAGGCGCACAGTGAGAGCAGTAGCTAGCTATATATGTCTGACGATTCGCTTTTATACAAAGGTCTAACAGCATATCTTATCATAGAGTTTCGCTTCGAGACGAGCGCACACAGCGTCATAAAACAATGCGAAATCGTATGCAGCTAAGCAGTTTTGAGAGTGCTTTAGGCCTGCGTAGGCACTGCTGCGCACCTGGTCATCGCACTCTAAGTGCAGGCGGGTGCACTGCGTGTACGCCAGGGTTACCAGTTAGCTTCGCAGGGTGACGACCTTGAGGATCGCCCGCAGCTGTATGGAATAACTTACATACTAAAATGACACAGTGCAAAAATGGCGCCAAAACGCACCACCTGCAAGGCGCACAGTGAGAGCGAGTAGCTAGCTATATATGTCTGACGATTCGCTTTTATACAAAGGTCTAACAGCATATCTTATCATAGAGTTTCGCTTCGAGACGAGCGCACACAGCGTCATAAAACAATGCGAAATCGTATGCAGCTAAGCAGTTTTGAGAGTGCTTTAGGCCTGCGTAGGCATTGCTGCGCACCTGGTCATCGCGCTCTAAGTGCAGGCGGGTGCACTGCGTGTACGCCAGGGTTACCAGTTAGCTTCGCAGGGTGACGACCTTGAGGATCGCCCGCAGCTGTATGGAATAACTTACATACTAAAATGACACAGTGCAAAAATGGCGCCAAAACGCACCATCTGTAAGGCGCACAGTGAGAGCGAGTAGCTAGCTATATATGTCTGACGATTCGCTTTTTTATACAAGGTCTAACAGCATATCTTATCATAGAGTTTCGCTTCGAGACGAGCGCACACAGCGTCATGTAACAATGCGAAATCGTATGCAGCTAAGCAGTTTTGAGAGTGCTTTAGGCCTGCGTAGGCACTGCTGCGCACCTGGTCATCGCACTCTTAGTGCAGGCGGGTGCACTGCGTGTACGCCAGGGTTACCAGTAAGCTTCGCAGGGTGACGACCTTGAGGATCGCCCGCAGCTGTATGGAATAACTTACATACTAAAATGACACAGTGCAAAAATTGCGCCAAAACGCACCACCTGCAAGGCGCACAGTGAGCGAGTAGCTAGCTATATATATCTGACGATTCGCTTTTATACAAAGGTCTAACAGCATATCTTATCATAGAGTTTCGCTTCGAGACGAGCGCACACAGCGTCATAAAACAATGCGAAATCGTATTCAGCTAAGCAGTTTTGAGAGTGCTTTAGGCCTGCGTAGGCACTGCTGCGCACCTGGTCATCGCACTCTCTAAGTGCAGGCGGGTGCACTGCGTGTACGCCAGGGTTAACCAGTTAGCTTCGCAGGGTGACGACCTTGAGGATCGCCCGCAGCTGTATGGAATAACTTACATACTAAAATGACACAGTGCAAAAATGGCGCCAAAACGCACCACCTGCAAGGCGCACAGTGAGAGCGAGTAGCTAGCTATATGTCTGACGATTCGCTTTTATACAAAGGTCTAACAGCATATCTTATCATAGAGTTTCGCTTCGAGACGAGCGCACACAGCGTCATAAAACAATGCGAAATCGTATGCAGCTAAGCAGTTTTGAGAGTGCTTTAGGCCTGCGTAGGCACTGCTGCGCACCTGGTCATCGCACTCTTAGTGCAGGCGGGTGCACTGCGTGTACGCCAGGGTTATCAGTTAGCTTCGCAGGGTGACGACCTTGAGGATCGCCCGCAGCTGTATGGAATAACTTACATACTAAAATGACACAGTGCAAAAATGGCGCCAAAACGCACCACCTGCAAGGCGCACAGTGAGAGCGAGTAGCTAGCTATATATGTCTGACGATTCGCTTTTATACAAAGGTGAAACAGCATATCTTATCATAGAGTTTCGCTTCGAGACGAGCGCACACAGCGTCATAAAACAATGCGAAATCGTATGCAGCTAAGCAGTTTTGAGAGTGCTTCAGGCCTGCGTAGGCACTGCTGCGCACCTGGTCATCGCACTCTTAGTGCAGGCGGGTGCACTGCGTGTACGCCAGGGTTACCAGTTAGCTTCGCAGGGTGACGACCTTGAGGATCGCCCGCAGCTGTATGGAATAACTTACATACTAAAATGACACAGTGCAAAAATGGCGCCAAAACGCACCACCTGCAAGGCGCACAGTGAGCGAGTAGCTAGCTATATATGTCTGACGATTCGCTTTTTATACAAAGGTCTAACAGCATATCTTATCATAGAGTTTCGCTTCGAGACGAGCGCACACAGCGTCATAAAACAATGCGAAATCGTATGCAGCTAAGCAGTTTTGAGAGTGCTTTAGGCCTGCGTAGGCACTGCTGCGCACCTGGTCATCGCACTCTAAGTGCAGGCGGGTGCACTGCGTGTACGCCAGGGTTACCAGTTAGCTTCGCAGGGTGACGACCTTGAGGATCGCCCGCAGCTGTATGGAATAACTTACATACTAAAATGACACAGTGCGAAAATGGCGCCAAAACGCACCACCTGCAAGGCGCACAGTGAGCGCGAGTAGCTAGCTATATATGTCTGACGATTCGCTTTTATACAAAGGTCTAACAGCATATCTTATCATAGAGTTTCGCTTCGAGACGAGCGCACACAGCGTCATAAAACAATGCGAAATCGTATTCAGCTAAGCAGTTTTGAGAGTGCTTTAGGCCTGCGTAGGCACTGCTGCGCACCTGGTCATCGCACTCTAAGTGCAGGCGGGTGCACTGCGTGTACGCCAGGGTTACCAGTTAGCTTCGCAGGGTGACGACCTTGAGGATCGCCCGCAGCTGTATGGAATAACTTACATACTAAAATGACACAGTGCAAAAATGGCGCCAAAACGCACCACCTGCAAGGCGCACAGTGAGAGCGAGTAGCTAGCTATATATGTCTGACGATTCGCTTTTATACAAGGTCTAACAGCATATCTTATCATAGAGTTTCGCTTCGAGACGAGCGCACACAGCGTCATAAAACAATGCGAAATCGTATGCAGCTAAGCAGTTTTGAGAGTGCTTTAGGCCTGCGTAGGCACTGCTGCGCACCTGGTCATCACTCTAAGTGCAGGCGGGTGCACTGCGTGTACGCCAGGGTTATCAGTTAGCTTCGCAGGGTGACGACCTTGAGGATCGCCCGCAGCTGTATGGAATAACTTACATACTAAAATGACACAGTGCAAAAATGGCACCAAAACGCACCACCTGCAAGGCGCACAGTGAGAGCGAGTAGCTAGCTATATATGTCTGAAGATTCACTTTTTTGCGCAGGGGTGAAACAGCAGATCACATCATAGAGTTTCGCTTCGAGACGAGCGCACACAGCGCCATGTAACAATGCGAAATCGTATGCAGCTAGACAGTTTTGAGAGTGCTTCAGGCCTGCGTAGGCTGTGCTGCGCACCTGGTCATCGCACTCTTATGGCAGGCGGGTGCACTGCGTGTACGCCAGGGTTACCAGTAAGCTTCGCAGGGTGACGACCTTGAGGATCGCCCGCAGCTGTATGGAATAACTTACATACTAAAATGACACAGTGCGAAAATTGCGCCAAAACGCACCACCTGCAAGGCGCACAGTGAGAGCGAGTAGCTAGCTATATATATCTGACGATTCGCTTTTATACAAAGGTTTAACAGCATATCTTATCATAGAGTTTCGCTTCGAGACGAGCGCACACAGCGTCATAAAACAATGCGAAATCGTATTCAGCTAAGCAGTTTTGAGAGTGCTTTAGGCCTGCGTAGGCACTGCTGCGCACCTGGTCATCGCACTCTAAGTGCAGGCGGGTGCACTGCGTGTACGCCAGGGTAACCAGTTAGCTTCGCAGGGTGACGACCTTGAGGATCGCCCGCAGCTGTATGGAATAACTTACATACTAAAATGACACAGTGCAAAAATGGCGCCAAAACGCACCACCTGCAAGGCGCACAGTGAGTGAGTAGTAGCTAGCTATATATGTCTGACGATTCGCTTTTATACAAAGGTCTAACAGCATATCTTATCAAAGAGTTTCGCTTCGAGACGAGCGCACACAGCGTCATAAAACAATGCGAAATCGTATGCAGCTAAGCAGTTTTGAGAGTGCTTTAGGCCTGCGTAGGCACTGCTGCGCACCTGGTCATCGCACTCTAAGTGCAGGCGGGTGCACTGCGTGTACGCCAGGTTATAAGTTAGCTTCGCAGGGTGACAACCTTGAGGATCGCCCGCAGCTGTATGGAATAACTTACAAAATAAAATGACACAGTGCGAAAATGGCACCAAAACGCACCACCTGCAAGGCGCACAGTGAGAGCGAGTAGCTAGCTATATATATCTGACGATTCGCTTTTATACAAAGGTCTAACAGCATATCTTATCATAGAGTTTCGCTTCGAGACGAGCGCACACAGCGTCATGTAACAATGCGAAATCGTATGCAGCTAAGCAGTTTTGAGAGTGCTTTAGGCCTGCGTAGGCACTGCTGCGCACCTGGTCATCGCACTCTTAGTGCAGGCGGGTGCACTGCGTGTACGCCAGGGTTACCAGTAAGCTTCGCAGGGTGACGACCTTGAGGATCGCCCGCAGCTGTATGGAATAACTTACATACTAAAATGACACAGTGCGAAAAATGGCGCCAAAACGCACCACCTGCAAGGCGCACAGTGAGAGCGAGTAGCTAGCTATATATATCTGACGATTCGCTTTTATACAAAGGTCTAACAGCATATCTTATCATAGAGTTTCGCTTCGAGACGAGCGCACACAGCGTCATAAAACAATGCGAAATCGTATTCAGCTAAGCAGTTTTGAGAGTGCTTTAGGCCTGCGTAGGCACTGCTGCGCACCTGGTCATCGCACTCTAAGTGCAGGCGGGTGCACTGCGTGTACGCCAGGGTAACCAGTTAGCTTCGCAGGGTGACGACCTTGAGGATCGCCTGCAGCTATATGGAATAACTTACATACTAAAATGACACAGTGCAAAAATGGCGCCAAAACGCACCACCTGCAAGGCGCACAGTGAGAGCGAGTAGCTAGCTTTATATGTCTGACGATTCGCTTTATATACAAGGTCTTACAGCATATCTTATCATAGAGTTTCGCTTCGAGACGAGCGCACACAGCGTCATGTAACAATGCGAAATCGTATGCAGCTATGCAGTTTTGAGAGTGCTTTAGGCCTGCGTAGGCACTGCTGCGCACCTGGTCATCGCACTCTAAGTGCAGGCGGGTGCACTGCGTGTACGCCAGGGTTACCAGTAAGCTTCGCAGGGTGACGACCTTGAGGATCGCCCGCAGCTGTATGGAATAACTTACATACTAAAATGACACAGTGCGAAAATTGCGCCAAAACGCACCACCTGCAAGGCGCACAGTGAGCGCGAGTAGCTAGCTATATATATCTGACGATTCGCTTTTATACAAGGTTTAACAGCATATCTTATCATAGAGTTTCGCTTCGAGACGAGCGCACACAGCGTCATAAAACAATGCGAAATCGTATTCAGCTAAGCAGTTTTGAGAGTGCTTTAGGCCTGCGTAGGCACTGCTGCGCACCTGGTCATCGCACTCTAAGTGCAGGCGGGTGCACTGCGTGTACGCCAGGGTTACCAGTTAGCTTCGCAGGGTGACGACCTTGAGGATCGCCCGCAGCTGTATGGAATAACTTACATACTAAAATGACACAGTGCAAAAATGGCGCCAAAACGCACCACCTGCAAGGCGCACAGTGAGAGCGAGTAGCTAGCTATATATGTCTGACGATTCGCTTTTATACAAAGGTCTAACAGCATATCTTATCATAGAGTTTCGCTTCGAGACGAGCGCACACAGCGTCATAAAACAATGCGAAATCGTATGCAGCTAAGCAGTTTTGAGAGTGCTTTAGGCCTGCGTAGGCACTGCTGCGCACCTGGTCATCGCACTCTAAGTGCAGGCGGGTGCACTGCGTGTACGCCAGGGTTACCAGTTAGCTTCGCAGGGTGACGACCTTGAGGATCGCCCGCAGCTGTATGGAATAACTTACATACTAAAATGACACAGTGCGAAAATGGCGCCAAAACGCACCACCTGCAAGGCGCACAGTGAGAGCGAGTAGCTAGCTATATATGTCTGACGATTCACTTTTATACAAGGGTCTAACAGCATATCTTATCATAGAGTTTCGCTTCGAGACGAGCGCACACAGCGTCATAAAACAATGCGAAATCGTATGCAGCTAAGCAGTTTTGAGAGTGCTTTAGGCCTGCGTAGGCACTGCTGCGCACCTGGTCATCGCACTCTAAGTGCAGGCGGGTGCACTGCGTGTACGCCAGGGTTACCAGTTAGCTTCGCAGGGTGACGACCTTGAGGATCGCCCGCAGCTGTATGGAATAACTTACATACTAAAATGACACAGTGCAAAAATGGCGCCAAAACGCACCACCTGCAAGGCGCACAGTGAGAGCGAGTAGCTAGCTATATATGTCTGACGATTCGCTTTTATACAAGGTCTAACAGCATATCTTATCATAGAGTTTCGCTTCGAGACGAGCGCACACAGCGTCATAAAACAATGCGAAATCGTATGCAGCTAAGCAGTTTTGAGAGTGCTTTAGGCCTGCGTAGGCACTGCTGCGCACCTGGTCATCGCACTCTTAAGTGCAGGCGGGTGCACTGCGTGTACGCCAGGGTTACCAGTTAGCTTCGCAGGGTGACGACCTTGAGGATCGCCCGCAGCTGTATGGAATAAACAAAATAAAATGACACAGTGCGAAAATGGCGCCAAAACGCACCACCTGCAAGGCGCACAGTGAGAGCGAGTAGCTAGCTATATATGTCTGACGATTCGCTTTTATACAAAGGTCTAACAGCATATCTTATCATAGAGTTTCGCTTCGAGACGAGCGCACACAGCGTCATAAAACAATGCGAAATCGTATGCAGCTAAGCAGTTTTGAGAGTGCTTTAGGCCTGCGTAGGCACTGCTGCGCACCTGGTCATCGCACTCTTAGTGCAGGCGGGTGCACTGCGTGTACGCCAGGGTTACCAGTTAGCTTCGCAGGGTGACGACCTTGAGGATCGCCCGCAGCTGTATGGAATAACTTACATACTAAAATGACACAGTGCAAAAATGGCGCCAAAACGCACCACCTGCAAGGCGCACAGTGAGAGCGAGTAGCTAGCTATATATGTCTGACGATTCGCTTTTATACAAGGTCTAACAGCATATCTTATCATAGAGTTTCGCTTCGAGACGAGCGCACACAGCGTCATAAAACAATGCGAAATCGTATGCAGCTAAGCAGTTTTGAGAGTGCTTTAGGCCTGCGTAGGCACTGCTGCGCACCTGGTCATCGCACTCTAAGTGCAGGCGGGTGCACTGCGTGTACGCCAGGGTTACCAGTTAGCTTCGCAGGGTGACGACCTTGAGGATCGCCCGCAGCTGTATGGAATAACTTACATACTAAAATGACACAGTGCGAAAATGGCGCCAAAACGCACCACCTGCAAGGCGCACAGTGAGAGCGAGTAGCTAGCTATATATATCTGACGATTCGCTTTTATACAAAGGTCTAACAGCATATCTTATCATAGAGTTTCGCTTCGAGACGAGCGCACACAGCGTCATAAAACAATGCGAAATCGTATGCAGCTAAGCAGTTTTGAGAGTGCTTTAGGCCTGCGTAGGCACTGCTGCGCACCTGGTCATCGCACTCTAAGTGCAGGCGGGTGCACTGCGTGTACGCCAGGGTTATCAGTTAGCTTCGCAGGGTGACAACCTTGAGGATCGCCCGCAGCTGTATGGAATAACTTACATACTAAAATGACACAGTGCGAAAATGGCACCAAAACGCACCACCTGCAAGGCGCAAAGTGAGAGCGAGTAGCTAGCTATATATGTCTGAAGATTCACTTTTGCGCAGGGTGAAACAGCAGATCACATCATAAAGTTTCGCTTCGAGACGAGCGCACACAGCGCGATGTAACAATGCGAAATCGTATGCAGCTAAGCAGTTTTGACAGTGCTTCAGGCGTGCGTAGGCATTGCTGCGCACCTGGTCATCGCGCTCTTAGTGCAGGCGGGTGCACTGCGTGTACGCCAGGGTTACCAGTTAGCTTCGCAGGGTGACGACCTTGAGGATCGCCCGCAGCTGTATGGAATAACTTACATACTAAAATGACACAGTGCAAAAATGGCGCCAAAACGCACCACCTGCAAGGCGCACAGTGAGAGCGAGTAGCTAGCTATATATGTCTGACGATTCGCTTTTATACAAAGGTCTAACAGCATATCTTATCAAAGAGTTTCGCTTCGAGACGAGCGCACACAGCGTCATAAAACAATGCGAAATCGTAAGCAGCTAAGCAGTTTTGAGAGTGCTTTAGGCCTGCGTAGGCACTGCTGCGCACCTGGTCATCACTCTAAGTGCAGGCGGGTGCACTGCGTGTACGCCAGGGTTATAAGTTAGCTTCGCAGGGTGACAACCTTGAGGATCGCCCGCAGCTGTATGGAATAACTTACAAAATAAAATGACACAGTGCGAAAAATGGCACCAAAACGCACCACCTGCAAGGCGCACAGTGAGAGCGAGTAGCTAGCTATATATGTCTGACGATTCGCTTTTATACAGGGGTGAAACAGCATATCTTATCCTAGAGTTTCGCTTCGAGACGAGCGCACACAGCGTCATGTAACAATGCGAAATCGTATGCAGCTAGACAGTTTTGAGAGTGCTTTAGGCCTGCGTAGGCACTGCTGCGCACCTGGTCATCGCACTCTTAGTGCAGGCGGGTGCACTGCGTGTACGCCAGGGTTACCAGTAAGCTTCGCAGGGTGACGACCTTGAGGATCGCCCGCAGCTGTATGGAATAACTTACATACTAAAATGACACAGTGCGAAAATTGCGCCAAAACGCACCACCTGCAAGGCGCACAGTGAGAGCGAGTAGCTAGCTATATATGTCTGAAGATTCACTTTTATACAGGGGTTTAACAGCAGATCTTATCATAAAGATTCGCTTCGAGACGAGCGCACACAGCGCGATGTAACAATGCGAAATCGTATGCAGCTAAGCAGTTTTGAGAGTGCTTCAGGCCTGCGTAGGCATTGCTGCGCACCTGGTCATCGCGCTCTTAGTGCAGGCGGGTGCACTGCGTGTACGCCAGGGTTACCAGTTAGCTTCGCAGGGTGACGACCTTGAGGATCGCCCGCAGCTGTATGGAATAACTTACATACTAAAATGACACAGTGCAAAAATGGCGCCAAAACGCACCACCTGTAAGGCGCACAGTGAGCGAGTAGCTAGCTATATATGTCTGACGATTCGCTTTTATACAAAGGTCTAACAGCATATCTTATCAAAGAGTTTCGCTTCGAGACGAGCGCACACAGCGTCATAAAACAATGCGAAATCGTATGCAGCTAAGCAGTTTGAGAGTGCTTTAGGCCTGCGTAGGCACTGCTGCGCACCTGGTCATCGCACTCTAAGTGCAGGCGGGTGCACTGCGTGTACGCCAGGGTTACCAGTTAGCTTCGCAGGGTGACGACCTTGAGGATCGCCCGCAGCTGTATGGAATAACTTACAAAATAAAATGACACAGTGCGAAAATGGCACCAAAACGCACCACCTGCAAGGCGCACAGTGAGAGCGAGTAGCTAGCTATATATGTCTGAAGATTCACTTTTGCGCAGGGGTGAAACAGCAGATCACATCATAGAGTTTCGCTTCGAGACGAGCGCACACAGCGCCATGTAACAATGCGAAATCGTATGCAGCTAGACAGTTTTGAGAGTGCTTCAGGCCTGCGTAGGCTGTGCTGCGCACCTGGTCATCGCACTCTTATGGCAGGCGGGTGCACTGCGTGTACGCCAGGGTTACCAGTAAGCTTCGCAGGGTGACGACCTTGAGGATCGCCCGCAGCTGTATGGAATAACTTACATACTAAAATGACACAGTGCGAAAATGGCGCCAAAACGCACCACCTGCAAGGCGCACAGTGAGAGCGAGTAGCTAGCTATATATATCTGACGATTCGCTTTTATACAAAGGTTTAACAGCATATCTTATCATAGAGTTTCGCTTCGAGACGAGCGCACACAGCGTCATAAAACAATGCGAAATCGTATGCAGCTAAGCAGTTTTGAGAGTGCTTTAGGCCTGCGTAGGCACTGCTGCGCACCTGGTCATCGCACTCTAAGTGCAGGCGGGTGCACTGCGTGTACGCCAGGGTTAACCAGTTAGCTTCGCAGGGTGACGACCTTGAGGATCGCCCGCAGCTGTATGGAATAACTTACATACTAAAATGACACAGTGCAAAAATGGCGCCAAAACGCACCACCTGCAAGGCGCACAGTGAGAGCGAGTAGCTAGCTATATATGTCTGACGATTCGCTTTTATACAAGGGTTTAACAGCATATCTTATCATAGAGTTTCGCTTCGAGACGAGCGCACACAGCGTCATAAAACAATGCGAAATCGTATGCAGCTAAGCAGTTTTGAGAGTGCTTTAGGCCTGCGTAGGCACTGCTGCGCACCTGGTCATCGCACTCTAAGTGCAGGCGGGTGCACTGCGTGTACGCCAGGGTTATCCAGTTAGCTTCGCAGGGTGACGACCTTGAGGATCGCCCGCAGCTGTATGGAATAACTTACATACTAAAATGACACAGTGCGAAAATGGCACCAAAACGCACCACCTGCAAGGCGCACAGTGAGAGCGAGTAGCTAGCTATATATGTCTGAAGATTTACTTTTGCGCAGGGTGAAACAGCAGAATCACATCATAGAGATTCGCTTCGAGACGAGCGCACACAGCGCGATGTAACAATGCGAAATCGTATGCAGCTAAGCAGTTTTGACAGTGCTTCAGGCCTGCGTAGGCATTGTTGCGCACCTGGTCATCGCGCTCTTAAAGCAGGCGGGTGCACTGCGTGTACGCCAGGGTTACCAGTTGGCTTCGCAGGGTGACGACCTTGAGGATCGCCCGCAGCTGTATGGAATAACTTACATACTAAAATGACACAGTGCAAAAATGGCGCCAAAACGCACCACCTGCAAGGCGCACAGTGAGAGCGAGTAGCTAGCCATATATGTCTGACGATTCGCTTTTATACAAAGGTCTAACAGCATATCTTATCATAGAGTTTCGCTTCGAGACGAGCGCACACAGCGTCATAAAACAATGCGAAATCGTATGCAGCTAAGCAGTTTTGAGAGTGCTTTAGGCCTGCGTAGGCACTGCTGCGCACCTGGTCATCGCACTCTAAGTGCAGGCGGGTGCACTGCGTGTACGCCAGGGTTAAAAGTTAGCTTCGGAGGGTGACAACCTTGAGGATCGCCCGCAGCTGTATGGAATAACTTACAAAATAAAATGACACAGTGCGAAAATTGCACCAAAACGCACCACCTGCAAGGCGCACAGTGAGCGCGAGTAGCTAGCTATATATGTCTGAAGATTCACTTTTATACAGGGTGAAACAGCATATCTTATCATAGAGTTTCGCTTCGAGACGAGCGCACACAGCGTCATAAAACAATGCGAAATCGTATGCAGCTAAGCAGTTTTGACAGGGTTAGTGCTTCAGGCCTGCGTAGGCACTGCTGCGCACCTGGTCATCGCACTCTAATGGCAGGCGGGTGCACTGCGTGTACGCCAGGGTTATCAGTTAGCTTCGCAGGGTGACGACCTTGAGGATCGCCCGCAGCTGTATGGAATAACTTACAAAATAAAATGACACAGTGCAAAAATGGCGCCAAAACGCACCACCTGCAAGGCGCACAGTGAGAGCGAGTAGCTAGCTATATATATCTGACGATTCGCTTTTATACAAAGGTCTAACAGCATATCTTATCATAGAGTTTCGCTTCGAGACGAGCGCACACAGCGTCATAAAACAATGCGAAATCGTATGCAGCTAAGCAGTTTTTGAGAGTGCTTTAGGCCTGCGTAGGCACTGCTGCGCACCTGGTCATCGCACTCTAAGTGCAGGCGGGTGCACTGCGTGTACGCCAGGGTTACCAGTTAGCTTCGCAGGGTGACGACCTTGAGGATCGCCCGCAGCTGTATGGAATAACTTACAAAATAAAATGACACAGTGCGAAAATGGCGCCAAAACGCACCACCTGCAAGGCGCACAGTGAGAGCGAGTAGCTAGCTATATATATCTGACGATTCGCTTTTATACAAAGGTCTAACAGCATATCTTATCATAGAGTTTCGCTTCGAGACGAGCGCACACAGCGTCATGTAACAATGCGAAATCGTATGCAGCTAAGCAGTTTTGAGAGTGCTTTAGGCCTGCGTAGGCACTGCTGCGCACCTGGTCATCGCACTCTAAGTGCAGGCGGGTGCACTGCGTGTACGCCAGGGTTATCAGTTAGCTTCGCAGGGTGACAACCTTGAGGATCGCCCGCAGCTGTATGGAATAACTTACAAAATAAAATGACACAGTGCGAAAATGGCACCAAAACGCACCACCTGCAAGGCGCACAGTGAGAGCGAGTAGCTAGCTATATATATCTGACGATTCGCTTTTATACAAAGGTCTAACAGCATATCTTATCATAGAGTTTCGCTTCGAGACGAGCGCACACAGCGTCATAAAACAATGCGAAATCGTATGCAGCTAAGCAGTTTTGAGAGTGCTTTAGGCCTGCGTAGGCACTGCTGCGCACCTGGTCATCGCACTCTTAGTGCAGGCGGGTGCACTGCGTGTACGCCAGGGTTACCAGTTAGCTTCGCAGGGTGACGACCTTGAGGATCGCCCGCAGCTGTATGGAATAACTTACATACTAAAATGACACAGTGCGAAAATTGCACCAAAACGCACCACCTGCAAGGCGCACAGTGAGAGCGAGTAGCTAGCTATATATATCTGACGATTCGCTTTTATACAAAGGTCTAACAGCATATCTTATCATAGAGTTTCGCTTCGAGACGAGCGCACACAGCGTCATAAAACAATGCGATATCGTATTCAGCTTAGCAGTTTTGAGAGTGCTTTAGGCCTGCGTAGGCACTGCTGCGCACCTGGTCATCGCACTCTTAGTGCAGGCGGGTGCACTGCGTGTACGCCAGGGTTATCAGTTAGCTTCGCAGGGTGACAACCTTGAGGATCGCCCGCAGCTGTATGGAATAACTCACATACTAAAATGACACAGTGCAAAAATGGCACCAAAACGCACCACCTGCAAGGCGCACAGTGAGAGCGAGTAGCTAGCTATATATGTCTGAAGATTCACTTTTTACAAAGGGCTGAAACAGCATATCTTATCATAGAGTTTTGCTTCGAGACGAGCGCACACAGCGCGATGTAATAATGCAAAATCGTATGCAGCTAGACAGTTTTGACAGTGCTTCAGGCCTGCGTAGGCATTGCTGCGCACCTGGTCATCGCGCTCTAAGTGCAGGCGGGTGCACTGCGTGTACGCCAGGGTTACCAGTTAGCTTCGCAGGGTGACGACCTTGAGGATCGCCCGCAGCTGTATGGAATAACTTACATACTAAAATGACACAGTGCAAAAAATGGCGCCAAAACGCACCACCTGCAAGGCGCACAGTGAGAGCGAGTAGCTAGCAATATATGTCTGACGATTTGCTTTTATACAAAGGTCTAACAGCATATCTTATCATAGAGTTTCGCTTCGAGACGAGCGCACACAGCGTCATAAAACAATGCGAAATCGTATGCAGCTATGCAGTTTTGAGAGTGCTTCAGGCCTGCGTAGGCAGTGCTGCGCACCTGGTCATCGATCTAATGGCATGCGGGTGCACTGCGTGTACGCCAGGGTAACCAGTTAGCTTCGCAGGGTGACGACCTTGAGGATCGCCTGCAGCTATATGGAATAACTTACATACTAAAATGACACAGTGCAAAAATGGCGCCAAAACGCACCACCTGCAAGGCGCACAGTGAGAGCGAGTAGCTAGCTTTATATGTCTTACGATTCGCTTATATACAAAGGTCTTACAGCATATCTTATCATATAGTTTCGCTTCGAGACGAGCGCACACAGCGTCATGTAACAATGCGAAATCGTATGCAGCTATGCAGTTTTGAGAGTGCTTTAGGCCTGCGTAGGCACTGCTGCGCACCTGGTCATCGCACTCTTAGTGCAGGCGGGTGCACTGCGTGTACGCCAGGGTTACCAGTAAGCTTCGCAGGGTGACGACCTTGAGGATCGCCCGCAGCTGTATGGAATAATTTACATACTAAAATGACACAGTGCGAAAATTGCGCCAAAACGCACCACCTGCAAGGCGCACAGTGAGCGCGAGAAGCTAGCTATATAAATCTGACGATTCGCTTTTATACAAAGGTTTAACAGCATATCTTATCATAGAGTTTCGCTTCGAGACGAGCGCACACAGCGTCATGTAACAATGCGAAATCGTATGCAGCTATGCAGTTTTGAGAGTGCTTTAGGCCTGCGTAGGCACTGCTGCGCACCTGGTCATCGCACTCTTAGTGCAGGCGGGTAAACTGCGTGTACGCCAGGGTTATCAGTTAGCTTCGCAGGGTGACAACCTTGAGGATCGCCCGCAGCTGTATGGAATAACTTACATACTAAAATGACACAGTGCGAAAATGGCACCAAAACGCACCACCTGCAAGGCCCACAGTGAGAGCGAGTAGCTAGCTATATAGGTCTGAAGATTCACTTTTGCGCAGGGGTGAAACAGCAGATCACATCATAGAGATTCGCTTCGAGACGAGCGCACACAGCGCGATGTAACAATGCGAAATCGTATGCAGCTAAGCAGTTTTGACAGTGCTTTAGGCCTGCGTAGGCATTGCTGCGCACCTGGTCATCGCGCTCTTAGTGCAGGCGGGTGCACTGCGTGTACGCCAGGGTTACCAGTTAGCTTCGCAGGGTGACGACCTTGAGGATCGCCCGCAGCTGTATGGAATAACTTACATACTAAAATGACACAGTGCAAAAATGGCGCCAAAACGCACCATCTGTAAGGCGCACAGTGAGAGCGAGTAGCTAGCTATATATGTCTGACGATTCGCTTTTATACAAAGGTCTAACAGCATATCTTATCATAGAGTTTCGCTTCGAGACGAGCGCACACAGCGTCATAAAACAATGCGAAATCGTATGCAGCTAAGCAGTTTTGAGAGTGCTTTAGGCCTGCGTAGGCACTGCTGCGCACCTGGTCATCGCACTCTAAGTGCAGTGCAGGCAGGCTTCGCAGGGTGACGACTGCGTGTACGCCAGGGTGCAAGGCGCACAGTAGTAGCAGCTATATATATCTGACGATTTTTCTTTTATAAAGGTCTAACAGCATATCTTATCAGGGTGACAATCGTATGCAGCTAAGCAGTTTTGGATCGCCCGCAGCTGTATGCAATAACAGGGTTACATACTAAAATAACACAGTGCGAAAATGGCACCAAAACGCAACACCTGCAAGGCGCACAGTGAGAGCGAGTAGCTAGCTATATATGTCTGACGATTTGCTTTTATACAAAGGTCTAACAGCATATCTTATCATAGAGTTTCGCTTCGAGACGAGCGCACACAGCGTCATGTAACAATGCGAAATCGTATGCAGCTAAGCAGTTTTGAGAGTGCTTTAGGCCTGCGTAGGCACTGCTGCGCACCTGGTCATCGCACTCTTAAAGCAGGCGGGTGCACTGCGTGTACGCCAGGGTTACCAGTAAGCTTCGCAGGGTGACGACCTTGAGGATCGCCCGCAGCTGTATGGAATAACTTACATACTAAAATGACACAGTGCAAAAATTGCGCCAAAACGCACCACCTGCAAGGCGCACAGTGAGAGCGAGTAGCTAGCTATATATATCTGACGATTCGCTTTTATACAAAGGTCTAACAGCATATCTTATCATAGAGTTTCGCTTCGAGACGAGCGCACACAGCGCGATGTAACAATGCGAAATCGTATGCAGCTAAGCAGTTTTGACAGTGCTTTAGGCCTGCGTAGGCATTGCTGCGCACCTGGTCATCGCGCTCTTAGTGCAGGCGGGTGCACAGCGTGTACGCCAGGGTTACCAGTTAGCTTCGCAGGGTGACGACCTTGAGGATCGCCCGCAGCTGTATGGAATAACTTACATACTAAAATGACACAGTGCAAAAATTGCGCCAAAACGCACCACCTGCAAGGCGCACAGTGAGAGCGAGTAGCTAGCTATATATGTCTGACGATTCGCTTTTATACAAAGGTTTTACAGCATATCTTATCATAGAGTTTCGCTTCGAGACGAGCGCACACAGCGTCATGTAACAATGCGAAATCGTATGCAGCTAAGCAGTTTTGAGAGTGCTTTAGGCCTGCGTAGGCACTGCTGCGCACCTGGTCATCGCACTCTTAAAGCAGGCGGGTGCACTGCGTGTACGCCAGGGTTACCAGTTAGCTTCGCAGGGTGACGACCTTGAGGATCGCCCGCAGCTGTATGGAATTACTTACATACTAAAATGACACAGTAAGAAAATTGCGCCAAAACGCACCACCTGCAAGGCGCACAGTGAGAGCGAGTAGCAAGCTATATATATCTGACGATTCGCTTTTATACAAAGGTCTAACAGCATATCTTATCATAGAGTTTCGCTTCGAGACGAGCGCACACAGCGTCATAAAACAATGCGAAATCGTATGCAGCTAAGCAGTTTTGAGAGTGCTTTAGGCCTGCGAAGGCACTGCTGCGCACCTGGTCATCGCACTCTAAGTGCAGGCGGGTGCACTGCGTGTACGCCAGGGTTATCAGTTAGCTTCGCAGGGTGACAACCTTGAGGATCGCCCGCAGCTGTATGGAATAACTTACATACTAAAATGACACAGTGCGAAAATGGCACCAAAACGCACCACCTGCAAGGCGCAAAGTGAGAGCGAGTAGCTAGCTATATATGTCTGAAGATTCACTTTTGCGCAGGGGTGAAACAGCAGATCACATCATAAAGATTCGCTTCGAGACGAACGCACACAGCGCGATGTAACAATGCGAAATCGTATGCAGCTAAGCAGTTTTGACAGTGCTTCAGGCCTGCGTAGGCATTGCTGCGCAGCTGGTCATCGCGCTCTTAGTGCAGGCGGGTGCACTGCGTGTACGCCAGGGTTACCAGTAAGCTTCGCAGGGTGACGACCTTGAGGATCGCCCGCAGCTGTATGGAATAACTTACATACTAAAATTACACAGTGCAAAAATGGCGCCAAAACGCACCACCTGTAAGGCGCACAGTGAGAGCGAGTAGCTAGCTATATATGTCTGACGATTCGCTTTTATACAAAGGTCTAACAGCATATCTTATCAAAGAGTTTCGCTTCGAGACGAGCGCACACAGCGTCATAAAACAATGCGAAATCGTATGCAGCTAAGCAGTTTTGAGAGTGCTTTAGGCCTGCGTAGGCACTGCTGCGCACCTGGTTATCGCACTCTAAGTGCAGGCGGGTGCACTGCGTGTACGCCAGGGTTATAAGTTAGCTTCGCAGGGTGACAACCTTGAGGATCGCCCGCAGCTGTATGGAATAACTTACAAAATAAAATGACACAGTGCGAAAATGGCACCAAAACGCACCACCTGCAAGGCGCACAGTGAGAGCGAGTAGCTAGCTATATATGTCTGAAGATTCACTTTTGCGCAGGGGTGAAACAGCAGATCACATCATAGAGTTTCGCTTCGAGACGAGCGCACACAGCGCCATGTAACAATGCGAAATCGTATGCAGCTAGACAGTTTTGAGAGTGCTTCAGGCCTGCGTAGGCTGTGCTGCGCACCTGGTCATCGCACTCTTATGGCAGGCGAATGCACTGCGTGTACGCTAGGGTTACCAGTAAGCTTCGCAGGGTGACGACCTTGAGGATCGCCCGCAGCTGTATGGAATAACTTACATACTAAAATGACACAGTGCGAAAATTGCGCCAAAACGCACCACCTGCAAGGCGCACAGTGAGAGCGAGTAGCTAGCTATATATATATGACGATTCGCTTTTATACAAAGGTTTAACAGCATATCTTATCATAGAGTTTCGCTTCGAGACGAGCGCACACAGCGTCATAAAACAATGCGAAATCGTATGCAGCTAAGCAGTTTTGAGAGTGCTTTAGGCCTGCGTAGGCACTGCTGCGCACCTGGTCATCGCACTCTAAGTACAGGCGGGTGCACTGCGTGAACGCCAGGGTTAATAGTTAGCTTCGCAGGGTGACGACCTTGAGGATCGCCCGCAGCTGTATGGAATAACTTACATACTAAAATGACACAGTGCAAAAATGGCGCCAAAACGCACCACCTGCAAGGCGCACAGATAGAGCGAGTAGCTAGCTATATATGTCTGACGATTCGCTTTTATACAAAGGTCTAACAGCATATCTTATCATAGAGTTTCGCTTCGAGACGAGCGCACACAGCGTGATAAAACAATGCGAAATCGTATGCAGCTAAGCAGTTTTGAGAGTGTTTTAGGCCTGCGTAGGCACTGCTGCGCACCTGGTCATCGCACTCTAAGTGCAGGCGGGTGCACTGCGTGTACGCCAGGGTTATCAGTTAGCTTCGCAGGGTGACAACCTTGAGGATCTGTCGCAGCTGTATGGAATAACTTACATACTAAAATGACACAGTGCGAAAATGGCACCAAAACGCACCACCTGCAAGGCCCACAGTGAGAGCGAGTAGCTAGCTATATATGTCTGAAGATTCACTTTTGCGCAGGGGTGAAACAGCAGATCACATCATAGAGATTCGCTTCGAGACGAGCGCACACAGCGCGATGTAACAATGCGAAATCGTATGCAGCTAAGCAGTTTTGACAGTGCTTTAGGCCTGCGTAGGCATTGCTGCGCACCTGGTCATCGCGCTCTTAGTGCAGGCGGGTGCACTGCGTGTACGCCAGGGTTACCAGTTAGCTTCGCAGGGTGACGACCTTGAGGATCGCCCGCAGCTGTATGGAATAACTTACATACTAAAATGACACAGTGCAAAAAAATGGCGCCAAAACGCACCATCTGTAAGGCGCACAGTGAGAGCGAGTAGCTAGCTATATATGTCTGACGATTCGCTTTTATACAAAGGTCTTACAGCATATCTTATCATAGAGTTTCGCTTCGAGACGAGCGCACACAGCGTCATGTAACAATGCGAAATCGTATGCAGCTAAGCAGTTTTGAGAGTGCTTCAGGCCTGCGTAGGCACTGCTGCGCACCTGGTCATCGCACTCTTAGTGCAGGCGGGTGCACTGCGTGTACGCCAGGGTTACCAGTAAGCTTCGCAGGGTGACGACCTTGAGGATCGCCCGCAGCTGTATGGAATTACTTACATACTAAAATGACACAGTGCAAAAATGGCACCAAAACGCACCACCTGCAAGGCGCACAGTGAGAGCGAGTAGCTAGCTTTATATGTCTGAGGATTCGCTTTTATACAAAGGTCTTACAGCATATCTTATCATAGAGTTTCGCTTCGAGACGAGCGCACACAGCGTCATAAAACAATGCAAAATCGTATCCAGCTCAGCAGTTTTTAGAGCGCTTTAGGCCTGCGTAGGCACTGCTGCGCACCTGGTCATCGCACTCTAAGTGCAGGCGGGTGCACTGCGTGTACGCCAGGGTAACCAGTTAGCTTCGCAGGGTGACGACCTTGAGGATCGCCCGCAGCTGTATGGAATAACTTTTATACTAAAATGACACAGTGCAAAAATGGCGCCAAAACGCACCACCTGCAAAGCGCACAGTGAGAGCGAGTAGCTAGCTATATATGTCTGACGATTCGCTTTAATACAAAAGGTTTAACAGCATATTCATCATAGAGTTTCGCTTCGAGACGAGCGCACACAGCGTCATAAACAATGCGAAATCGTATGTAATAAGCAGTTTTGAGAGTGCTTTTAGGCCTGCGTAGGCACTGCTGCGCACCTGGTCATCGCACTCTAAGTGCAGGCGGGTGCACTGCGTGAACGCCAGGGTTAATAGTTAGCTTCGCAGGGTGACGACCTTGAGGATCGCCCGCAGCTGTATGGAATAACTTACATACTAAATTGACACAGTGCAAAAATGGCGCCAAAACGCACCACCTGCAAGGCGCACAGTGAGAGCGAGTAGCTAGCTATATATGTCTGACGATTCGCTTTTATATTAAAGGTCTAACAGCATCTTATCATAGAGTTTCGCTTCGAGACGAGCGCACACAGCGTCATAAACAATGCGAAATCGTATGCAGCTAAGCAGTTTTGAGAGTGCTTTAGGCCTGCGTAGGCAGTGCTGCGCACCTGGTCATCGCACTCTTAGTGCAGGCGGGTGCACTGCGTGTACGCCAGGGTTATCAGTTAGCTTCGCAGGGTGACAACCTTGAGGATCGCCCGCAGCTGTATGGAATAACTTACATACTAAAATGACACAGTGCGAAAATGGCACCAAAACGCACCACCTGCAAGGCCCACAGTGAGAGCGAGTAGCTAGCTATATATGTCTGAAGATTCACTTTTATACAAAGGTCTAACAGCATATCTTATCATAGAGATTCGCTTCGAGACGAGCGCACACAGCGCGACAAAATAATGCGAAATCGTATGCAGCTAAGCAGTTTTGACAGTGCTTTAGGCCTGCGTAGGCATTGCTGCGCACCTGGTCATCGCGCTCTTAGTGCAGGCGGGTGCACTGCGTGTACGCCAGGGTTATCAGTTAGCTTCGCAGGGTGACGACCTTGGAGGATCGCCCGCAGCTGTATGCAATAACTTACATACTAAAATGACACAGTGCAAAAATGGCGCCAAAACGCACCATCTGTAAGGCGCACAGTGAGAGCGAGTAGCTAGCTATATATATCTGACGATTCGCTTTTATACAAAGGTCTAACAGCATATCTTATCATAGAGTTTCGCTTCGAGACGAGCGCACACAGCGTCATGTAACAATGCGAAATCGTATGCAGCTAAGCAGTTTTGAGAGTGCTTTAGGCTGCGTAGCACTGCTGCGCACCTGGTCATCGCACTCTAAGTGCAGGCGGGTGCACAGTGAACGCCAGGGTAACCAGTTAGCTTCGCAGGGTGACGACCTTGAGGATCGCCCGCAGCTGTATGGAATAACTTACATACTAAAATGACACAGTTCAAAAATGGCGCCAAAACGCACCACCTGCAAGGCGCACAGTGAGAGCGAGTAGCTAGCTATATATGTCTGGATTCGCTTTATACAAAGGTCTAACAGCATATCTTATCATAGAGTTTCGCTTCGAGACGAGCGCACACAGCGTCATAAAACAATGCGAAATCTTATGCAGCTAAGAAGTTTTGAGAGTGCTTTAGGCCTGGGAAGGCACTGCTGCGCACCTGGTCATCGCACTTTAAGTGCAGGCGGTGCACTGCGTGTACGCCAGGGTTAATCAGTTAGCTTCGCAGGGTGACAACCTTGAGGATCGCCCGCAGCTGTATGGAATAACTTACATACTAAAATGACACAGTCGAAATGGCACCTAAACGCACCACCTGCAAGGCGCAAGAGAGCGAGTAGCTAATATATGTCTGAAGATTCCTTTTGCGCAGGGGTAACAGCAGATCATCATAAAAGATTGCTTCGAGACGAACGCACACAGCGCATAATGCGAAATCTATGCAGCTGCAGTTGAAGTGCTAGGTCGGCATTGC
>JAGVSL010000331.1:0-21117 GCA_022494535.1 Himalopsyche phryganea
ATTTTAGTATGTGTTGCTCCATACAGCTGCGGGCGATCCTCAAGGTTGTCACCCTGCGTAGTTTAACTGGTAACCTCATGTACACGCAGTGCACCTGCCTGCACTAAGAGTGCGATGACCAGGTGCGCAGCCAGTGCCTACGCAGGCCCAAAGCACTCTCAAAACTGCTTAGCTGCATACGATTTCGCATTGTTTTATGACGCTGTGTGCGCTCGTCTCGAAGCGAAAACTCTATGATAAGATATGCTGTTAGACCTTTGTATAAAGCGAATCGTCAGACATATATAGCTAGCTACTCGCTCTCACTGTGCGGCCTTGCAGGTGGTGCGTTTTGCGCCATTTTTGCAGTGTCATTTTAGTATGTGTTATTCCATACAGCTGCGGGCGATCCTCAAGGTCGTCACCCTGCAAAGCTAACTGGTGACCTTGGCGTACACGCTGTGCACCCGCCTGCACTTAGAGTGCGATGACCAGGTGCGCAGCAGTGCCTACGCAGGCCTAAAGCACTCTCAAAACTGCTTTAGCTGAATACGATTTCGCATTGTTTTATGACGCTGTGTGCGCTCGTCTCGAAGCGAAACTCTATGATAAGATATGCTGTTAAACCTTGTATAAAAGCGAATCGTCAGATATATATAGCTAGCTACGCGCTCTCACTGTGCGCCTTGCAGGTGGTGCGTTTTGGCGCAATTTTCGCACTGTGTCATTTTAGTATGTGTTATTCCATACAGCTGCGGGCGATCCTCAAGGTCGTCACCCTGCGAAGCTTACTGGTAACCCTAGCGTACGCAGTGCACCCGCCTGCCATAAGAGTGCGATGACCAGGTGCGCACAGCCTACGCAGGCCTGAAGCACTCTCAAAACTGCTTAGCTGCATACGATTTCGCATTGTTACATGGCGCTGTGTGCGCTCGTCTCGAAGCGAAACTCTATGATGTGATCTGCTGTCATTTTATTTTGTAAGTTATTCCATACAGCTGCGGGCGATCCTCAAGGTTGTCACCCTGCGAAGCTAACTTATAACCCTGGCGTACACGCAGTGCACCCGCCTGCACTTAGAGTGCGATGACCAGGTGCGCAGCAGTGCCTACGCAGGCCTAAAGCACTCAAAACTGCTTAGCTGCATACGATTTCGCATTGTTTTATGACGCTGTGTGCGCTCGTCTCGAAGCGAAACTCTTTGATAAGATATGCTGTTAGACCTTTGTATAAAAGCGAATCGTCAGACATATATAGCTAGCTACTCGCTCTCACTGTGCGCCTTACAGGTGGTGCGTTTGGCGCCATTTTTGCACTGTGTCATTTTAGTATGTAAGTTATTCCATACAGCTGCGGGCGATCCTCGTCGTCACCCTGCGAAGCTTACTGGTAACCCTGGCGTACACGCAGTGCACCCGCCTGCACACTAAGAGCGCGATGACCAGGTGCGCAGCAATGCCTACGCAGGCCTGAAGCACTGTCAAAACTGCTTAGCTGCATACGATTTCGCATTGTTACATCGCGCTGTGTGCGTTCGTCTCGAAGCGAATCTTTATGATGTGATCTGCTGTTTCACCCCTGCGCAAAAGTGAATCTTCAGACATATAGCTAGCTACTCGCTCTCACTTTGCGCCTTGCAGGTGGTGCGTTTTGTGCCATTTTCGCACTGTGTCATTTTAGTATGTAAGTTATTCCATACAGCTGCGGGCGATCCTCAAGGTTGTCACCCTGCGAAGCTAACTGGATAACCCTGGCGTACACGCAGTGCACCCGCCTGCACTTAGAGTGCGATGACCAGGTGCGCAGCAGTGCCTTCGCAGGCCTTAAAGCACTCTCAAAACTGCTTAGCTGCATACGATTTCGCATTGTTTTATGACGCTGTGTGCGCTTGTCTCGAAGCGAAACTCTATGATAAGATATGCTGTTAGACCTTGTATAAAAGCAAATCGTCAGACATATAGCTAGCTACTCGCTCTCACTGTGCGCCTTGCAGGTGGTGCGTTTTGGCGCCATTTTTGCACTGTGTCATTTTAGTATGTAAGTTATTCCATACAGCTGCGGGCGATCCTCAAGGTCGTCACCCTGCGAAGCTAAGTGGTAACCCTGGCGTACACGCTGTGCACCCGCCTGCACTTAGAGTGTGATGACCAGGTGCGCAGCAGTGCCTACGCAGGCCTAAAGCACTCTCAAAACTGCATAGCTGCATACGATTTCGCATTGTTACATGACGCTGTGTGCGCTCGTCTCGAAGCGAAACTCTATGATAAGATATGCTGTAAGACCTTTGTATATAAGCGAATCGTAAGACATATAAAGCTAGCTAATCGCTCTCACTGTGCGCCTTGCAGGTGGTGCGTTTTGGCGCCATTTTTGCACTGTGTCAATTTAGTATGTAAGTTATTCCATATAGCTGCAGGCGATCCTCAAGGTCGTCACCCTGCGAAGCTAACTGGTTACTCTGGCGTACACGCAGTGCACCCGCATGCCATTAGACTGCGATGTCCAGGTGCGCAGCACTGTCTACGCAGGCCTGAAGCACTCTCAAAACTGTCTAGCTGCATACGATTTCGCATTGTTTTATGACGCTGTGTGCGCTCGTCTCGAAGCGAAACTCTATGATAAGATATGCTGTTAGACCTTTGTATAAAAGCGAATCGTCAGACATATATAGCTAGCTACTCGCTCTCACTGTGCGCCTTGCAGGTGGTGCGTTTTGGCGCCATTTTTGCACTGTGTCATTTTAGTATGTAAGTTATTCCATACAGCTGCGGGCGATCCGCTCACCCTGCGAAGCTAACTGGTTACCCTGGCGTCGTCACCCTGCGAAGCTAACTGGCCTAAAGCACTCTCAAAACTACAATACGATATCGCATTGTACACGCAGTGCGCTCGTCTCAGCGAAACTCTATGATAAGCGTTGTTAGACCTTTGTATAAAAGCGAATCGTCAGGTGCGCAGCAGTGCGCTACGCAGTGCCTACGCAGGCCTAAAGCACTCTCAAACTGCTTAGCTGCATACGATTTCGCATTGTTACATGACGCTGTGTGCGCTCGTCTCGAAGCGAAACTCTATGATAAGATATGCTGTTAGACCTTTGTATAAAAGCAAATCGTCAGATAAATATAGCTAGCTACTCGCTCTCACTGTGCGCCTTGCAGGTGGTGCGTTTTGGTGCCATTTTCGCACTGTGTCATTTTATTTTGTAAGTTATTCCATACAGCTGCGGGCGATCCTCAAGGTTGTCACCCTGCGAAGCTAACTTATAACCCTGGCGTACACGCAGTGCACCCGCCTGTCTTTAGAGTGCGATGACCAGGTGCGCAGCAGTGCCTACGCAGGCCTAAAGCACTCTCAAACTGCATAGCTGCATACGATTTCGCATTGTTACATGACGCTGTGTGCGCTCGTCTCGAAGCGAAACTCTATGATAAGATATGCTGCAAGACCTTTTGCATATAAGCGAATCGTAAGACATATAAAGCTAGCTAATCGTCGCTCACTGTGCGCCTTGCAGGTGGCAAGCAGTGTGGTGTTTTGGCGCCATTTTTGCACTGTGTCAATTTAGTATGTAAGTTATTCCATATAGCTGCAGGCGATCCTCAAGGTCGTCACCCTGCGAAGCTAACTGGTTACTCTGGCGTACACGCAGTGCACCCGCATGCCATTAGACTGCGATGTCCAGGTGCGCAGCACTGTCTACGCAGGCCTGAAGCACTCTCAAAACTGTCTAGCTGCATACGATTTCGCATTGTTTTATGACGCTGTGTGCGCTCGTCTCGAAGCGAAACTCTATGATAAGATATGCTGTTAGACCTTTGTGTTAAAGCTAATCGTCAGACATATATAGCTAGCTACTCGCTCTCACTGTGCGCCTTGCAGGTGGTGCGCGCCTATGCCATTTTGCACTGTGTCATTTTAGTATGAAAGTTATTCCATACAGCTGCGGGCGATCCTCAAGGTCGTCACCCTGCGAAGCTAACTGGTTACCCTGGCGTACACGCAGTGCACCCGCCTGCACTTAGAGTGCGATGACCAGGTGCGCATCAGTGCCTACGCAGGCCTAAAGCACTCTCAAAACTGCTGATCTGCATACGATTTCGCATTGTTTTATGACGCTGTGTGCGCTCGTCTCGAAGCGAAACTCTATGATAAGATATGCTGTAAGACCTTTGTGTTAAAGCTAATCGTCAGACATATATAGCTAGCTACTCGCTCTCACTGTGCGCCTTGCAGGTGGTGCGTTTTGGCGCCATTTTTGCACTGTGTCATTTTAGTATGAAAGTTATTCCATACAGCTGCGGGCGATCCTCAAGGTCGTCACCCTGCGAAGCTAACTGGTTACCCTGGCGTACACGCAGTGCACCCGCCTGCACTTAGAGTGCGATGACCAGGTGCGCATCAGTGCCTACGCAGGCCTAAAGCACTCTCAAAACTGCTGATCTGCATACGATTTCGCATTGTTTTATGACGCTGTGTGCGCTCGTCTCGAAGCGAAACTCTATGATAAGATATGCTGTTAGACCTTTGTATAAAAGCGAATCGTCAGATATATATAGCTAGCTACTCGCTCTCACTGTGCGCCTTGCAGGTGGTGCGTTTTGGCGCAATTTTCGCACAGTGTAATTTTAGTATGTAAGTTATTCCATACAGCTGCGGGCGATCCTCAAGGTCGTCACCCTGCGAAGCTTACTGGTAACCCTAGCGTTCACGCAGTGCACCCGCCTGCACTAAGAGTGCGATGACCAGGTGCGCAGCAGTGCCTACGTAGGCCTGAAGCACTCTCAAACTGCTTAGCTGCATACGATTTCGCATTGTTACATGGTGCTGTGTGCGCTCGTCTCTAAGCCGTGAAACTCTATGATAAGATATGCTGTAAGACCTTTGTATAAAAGCGAATCGTCAGACATATATAGCTAGCTACTCGCTCACTGTGCGCCTTGCAGGTGGTGCGTTTTGGCGCCATTTTGCACTGTGTCATTTTAGTATGTAAGTTATTCCATACAGCTGCGGGCGATCCCAAGGTCGTCACCCTGCGAAGCTTACTGGTAACCCTGGCGTACACGCAAAAACGGCCTGCATTTAGAGTGCGATGACCAGGTGCGCAGCAGTGCCTACGCAGGCCTGAAGCACTCTCAAAACTGTTTTTAGCTGCATACGATTTCGCATTGTTACATGGCGCTGTGTGCGCTCGTCTCGAAGCGAAACTCTTTGATAAGATGTGTTGTTAGACCTTTGTATAAAACTGAAATCGTCAGACATATGTTGCTAGCTACTGGCTCACTGTGCGCCTTGCAGGTGGTGCGTTTTGGCGTCATTTTCGCACTGTGTAATTTTAGTATGTAAGTTATTCCATACAGCTGCGGGCGATCCTCAAGGTCGTCACCCTGCGAAGCTAACTGGTTACCCTGGCGTACACGCAGTGCACCCGCCTGTCATAAGAGTGCGATGACCAGGTGCGCAGCACAGCCTACGCAGGCCTGAAGCACTCACAAAACTGTCTAGCTGCATACGATTTCGCATTGTTACATGGCGCTGTGTGCGCTCGTCTCGAAGCGAAACTCTATGATGTGATCTGCTGTTTCACCCCTGCGCAAAAGTAAATCTTTCAGACATATATAGCTAGCTACTCGCTCACTGTGCGCCTTGCAGGTGGTGCGTTTTGGTGCCATTTTCGCACTGTGTCATTTTATTTTGTAAGTTATTCCATACAGCTGCGGGCGATCCTCTAGGTTGTCACCCTGCGAAGCTAACTTATAACCCTGGCGTACACGCAGTGCACCCGCCTGCACTTAGAGTGATCAGGTGACTGTGCAGTGCCCTACGTAGGCCTAAAGCACTCAAAACTGCTTAGCCGCGCCACGATTTCGCATTGTTTTATGACGCTGTGTGCGCTCGCCTCGGAAGCGAAACTCTATGATAAGATATGCTGTTAGACCTTTGTATAAAAGCGATCGTCAGATATATATAGCTAGCTACTCGTTCTCACTGTGCGCCTTGCAGGTGGTGCGTTTTGGCGCAATTTTCGCACTGTCATTTTAGTATGTAAGTTATTCCATACAGCTGCGGGCGATCCTCAAGGTCGTCACCCTGCGTATGAAGCTTACTGGTAACCCTGGCGTACACGCAGTGCACCCGCCTGCACTAAGAGTGCGGATGACCAGGTGCGCAGCAGTGCCTACGCAGGCCTGAAGCACTCTCAAAACTGCTTAGCTGCATACGATTTCGCATTGTTACATGGTGCTGTGTGCGCCGTCTCTAAGCGAAACTCTATGATAAGATATGCTGTAAGACCTTGTATAAAAGCGAATCGTCAGACATATAGCTAGCTACTCGCTCTCACTGTGCGCTTTGCAGGTGGTGTTTTGGCGCCACTTTGCACCGTGTCATTTTTAGTATGTAAGTTATTCCATACAGCTGCGTGCGATCCTCAAGGTCGTCACCCTGCGAAGCTAACTGGTTACTCCCTGGCGTACACGCAGTGCACCCGTCTGCACTTAGAGTGCGATGACCAGGTGCGCAGCAGTGCCTACGCAGGCCTCAAGCACTCTCAAAACTGCTTAGCTGCATACGATTTCGCATTGTTAGATCGCGCTGTGTGTGCTCGTCTCGAAGCAAATCTCAATGATGTGATCTGCTGTTTAACCCCCGAACAAAAGTAAATCGTCAGACATATTTAGCTAGCTACTCGCTTTCACTGTGCGCCTTGCAGGTGGTGCGTTTTGGCGTCATTTTCGCACTGTGTAATTTTAGTATGTGTTATTCCATACAGCTGCGGGCGATCCTCAAGGTCGTCACCCTGTGAAGCTTATCGATAACCCTGGCGTACGCAGTGCACCCGCATGCCATTAGAGTGTGATGACCAGGTGCGCAGCAGTGCCTACGCAGGCCTGGAAGCACTCTCAAAACTGTCTAGCAGCATACGATTTCGCATTGTTGGTATGGCGCTGTGTGCGCTCGTCTCGAAGCGAAACTCTATGATAAGATGTGTTGTTTGGACCTTTGCATAAAAGCAAATCGTCAGACATATATAGCTAGCTACTCGCTCTTACTGTGCGCCTTGCAGGTGGTGCGTTTTGGCGTCATTTTCGCACTGTGTAATTTTAGTATGTAAGTTATTCCATACAGCTGCGGGCGATCCTCAAGGTCGTCACCCTGTGAAGCTTATCGATAACCCTAGCGTACACGCAGTGCACCCGCCTTCCATAAGAGTGCGATGACCAGGTGCGCAGCAGTGCCTACGCAGGCCTGAAGCACTCTCAAAACTGTCTAGCTGCATACGATTTCGCATTGTTACATGGCGCTGTGTGCGCTCGTCTCGAAGCGAAACTCTATGATGTGATTCAGCTGTTTCACCCTGCGCAAAAGTGAATCTTCAGACATATAGCTAGCTACTCGCTCTCACTGTGCGCCTTGCAGGGTGGTGCGTTTTGGGTGCCATTTTCGCACTGTGTCATTTTATTTTGTAAGTTATTCCATACAGCTGCGGGCGATCCTCAAGGTTGTCACCCCTGCGAAGCTAACTTATAACCCTGGCGTACACGCAGTGCACCCGCCTGCACTTAGAGTGCGATGACCAGGTGCGCAGCAGTGCCTACGCAGGCCTAAAGCACTCTCAAAACTGCTTAAGCTGAATACGATTTCGCATTGTTTTATGACGCTGTGTGCGCTCGTCTCGAAGCGAAACTCTTTGATAAGATATGCTGTTAGACCTTTGTATAAAAGCGAATCGTCAGACATATATAGCTAGCTACTGCGCTCTCACCGTGCGCCTTACAGGTGGTGCGTTTTGGCGCCATTTTTGCACTGTGTCATTTTAGTATGTAAGTTATTCCATACAGCTGCGGGCGATCCTCAAGGTCGTCACCCTGCGAAGCTAACTGGTAACCCTGGCGTACACGCAGTGCACCCGCCTGCACTAAGAGTGCGATGACCAGGTGCGCAGCAATGCCTACGCACGCCTGGAAGCACTGTCAAAACTGCTTAGCTGCATACGATTTCGCATTGTTACATCACGCTGTGTGCGCTCGTCTCGAAGCGAATCTCTATGATAAGATCTGCTGTTTCACCTTTGCGCAAAAGTGAATCGTCAGACATATATAGCTAGCTACTCGCTCTCACTGTGCGCCTTGCAGGTGGTGCGTTTTGGCGCCATTTACGCACTGTGTCATTTTTTATTTTGTAAGTTATTCCATACAGCTGCGGGCGATCCTCAAGGTCGTCACCCTGCGAAGCTAACTTATAACCCTGGCGTACACGCAGTGCACCCGCCTGCTTTTAGAGTGCGATGACCAGGTGCGCAGCAGTGCCTACGCAGGCCTAAAGCACTCTCAAAACTGCTTAGCTGCATACGATTTCGCATTGTTTTATGACGCTGTGTGCGCTCGTCTCGAAGCGAAACTCTTTGATAAGATATGCTGTTAGACCTTTGTATAAAAGCGAATCGTCAGACATATATAGCTAGCTACTCGCTCTCACTGTGCGCCTTGCAGGTGGTGCGTTTTGGCGCCATTTTCGCACTGTGTCATTTTAGTATGTAAGTTATTCCATACAGCTGCGGGCGATCCTCAAGGTTGTCACCCTGCGAAGCTAACTGATAACCCTGGCGTACACGCAGTGCACCCGCCTGCACTAAGAGTGCGATGACCAGGTGCGCAGCAGTGCCTACGCAGGCCTAAAGCACTCTCAAAACTGCTTAGCTGCATACGATTTCGCATTGTTTTATGACGCTGTGTGCGCTCGTCTCGAAGCGAAACTCTATGATAAGATATGCTGTTAGACCTTTGTATAAAAGTGAATCGTCAGACATATATAGCTAGCTACTCGCTCTCACTGTGCGCCTTGCAGGTGGTGCGTTTTGGCGCCATTTTCGCACTGTGTCATTTAGTATGTAAGTTATTCCATACAGCTGCGGGCGATCCTCAAGGTCGTCACCCTGCGAAGCTTACTGGTAACCCTGGCGTACACGCAGTGCACCCGCCTGCACTAAGAGCGCGATGACCAGGTGCGCAGCAGTGCCTAACGCAGGCCTGAAGCACTGTCAAAACTGCTTAGCTGCATACGATTTCGCATTGTTACATCGCGCTGTGTGCGCTCGTCTCGAAGCGAATCTTTATGATGTGATCTGCTGTTTCACCCCTGCGCAAAAGTGAATCTTCAGACATATATAGCTAGCTACTCGCTCTCACTTTGCGCCTTGCAGGTGGTGCGTTTTGGTGCCATTTTCGCACTGTGTCATTTTAGTATGTAAGTTATTCCATACAGCTGCGGGCGATCCTCAAGGTTGTCACCCTGCGAAGCTAACTGATAACCCTGGTGTACACGCTGTGCACCCGCCTGCACTTTAGAGTGCGATGACCAGGTGCGCAGCAGTGCTCTACGCAGGCCTAAAGCACTCTCAAAACTGCTTAGCTGAATACGATTTCGCATTGTTTTATGACGCTGTGTGCGCTCGTCTCGAAGCGAAACGCTATGATAAGATATGCTGTTAAACCTTTGTATAAAAGCGAATCGTCAGATATATATAGCTAGCTACTCGCTCTCACTGTGCGCCTTGCAGGTGGTGCGTTTTGGCGCAATTTTCGCACTGTGTCATTTTAGTATGTAAGTTATTCCATACAGCTGCGGGCGATCCTCAAGGTCGTCACCCTGCGAAGCTTACTGGTAACCCTAGCGTACACGCAGTGCACCCGCCTGCCATAAGAGTGCGATGACCAGGTGCGCAGCACAGCCTACGCAGGCCTGAAGCACTCTCAAAACTGTCTAGCTGCATACGATTTCGCATTGTTACATGGCGCTGTGTGCGCTCGTCTCGAAGCGAAACTCTATGATGTGATCTGCTGTTTCACCCCTGCGCAAAGTGAATCTTCAGACATATATAGCTAGCTACTCGCTCTCACTGTGCGCCTTGCAGGTGGTGCGTTTTGGTGCCATTTTCGCACTGTGTCATTTTATTTTGTAAGTTATTCCATACAGCTGCGGGCGATCCTCAAGGTCGTCACCCTGCGAAGCTAACTTATAACCCTGGCGTACACGCAGTGCACCCGCCTGCACTTAGAGTGTGATGACCAGGTGCGCAGCAGTGCCTACGCAGGCCTAAAGCACTCTCAAAACTGCTTAGCTGCATACGATTTCGCATTGTTTTATGACGCTGTGTGCGCTCGTCTCGAAGCGAAACTCTTTGATAAGATATGCTGTTAAAACCTTTTGTATAAAAGCGAATCGTCAGACATATATAGCTAGCTACTCGCTCTCACTGTGCGCCTTACAGGTGGTGCGTTTTGGCGCAATTTTTGCACTGTGTCATTTTAGTATGTAAGTTATTCCATACAGCTGCGGGCGATCCTCAAGGTCGTCACCCTGCGAAGCTTACTGGTAACCCTGGCGTACACGCAGTGCACCCGCCTGCACTAAGAGCGCGATGACCAGGTGCGCAGCAATGCCTACGCAGGCCTGAAGCACTGTCAAAACTGCTTAGCTGCATACGATTTCGCATTGTTACATCGCGCTGTGTGCGTTCGTCTCGAAGCGAAACTCTATGATGTGATCTGCTGTTTCACCCCTGCGCAAAGTGAATCTTCAGACATATATAGCTAGCTACTCGCTCTCACTGTGCGCCTTGCAGGTGGTGCGTTTTTGTGCCATTTTCGCACTGTGTCATTTTAGTATGTAAGTTATTCCATACAGCTGCGGGCGATCCTCAAGGTTGTCACCCTGCGAAGCTAACTGATAACCCTGGCGTACACGCAGTGCACCCGCCTGCACTTAGAGTGCGATGACCAGGTGCGCAGCAGTGCCTTCGCAGGCCTAAAGCACTCTCAAAACTGCTTAGCTGCATAAGATTTCGCATTGTTTTATGACGCTGTGTGCGCTTGTCTCGAAGCGAAACTCTATGATAAGATATGCTGTTAGACCTTTGTATAAAAGCGAATCGTCAGACATATATAGCTAGCTACTCGCTCTCACTGTGCGCCTTGCAGGTGGTGCGTTTTGGCGCCATTTTTGCACTGTGTCATTTTAGTATGTAAGTTATTCCATACAGCTGCGGGCGATCCTCAAGGTCGTCACCCTGCGAAGCTAAGTGGTTACCCTGGCGTACACGCTGTGCACCCGCCTGCACTTAGAGTGCGATGACCAGGTGCGCAGCAGTGCCTACGCAGGCCTAAAGCACTCTCAAAACTGCTTAGCTGAATACGATTTCGCATTGTTTTATGACGCTGTGTGCGCTCGTCTCGAAGCGAAACTCTATGATAAGATATGCTGTTAGACCTTTGTATAAAAGCGAATCGTCAGATATATATAGCTAGCTACTCGCGCTCACTGTGCGCCTTGCAGGTGGTGCGTTTTGGCGCAATTTTCGCACTGTGTCATTTTAGTATGTAAGTTATTCCATACAGCTGCGGGCGATCCTCAAGGTTTGTCACCCTGCGAAGCTTACTGGTAACCCTGGCGTACACGCAGTGCACCCGCCTGCACTTAGAGTGCGATGACCAGGTGCGCAGCAGTGCCTACGCAGGCCTAAAGCACTCTCAAAACTGCATAGCTGCATACGATTTCGCATTGTTACATGACGCTGTGTGCGCTCGTCTCGAAGCGAAACTCTATGATAAGATATGCTGTAAGACCTTTGTATATAAGCGAATCGTAAGACATATAAAGCTAGCTAATCGCTCTCACTGTGCGCCTTGCAGGTGGTGCGTTTTGGCGCCATTTTTGCACTGTGTCAATTTAGTATGTAAGTTATTCCATATAGCTGCAGGCGATCCTCAAGGTCGTCACCCTGCGAAGCTAACTGGTTACTCTGGCGTACACGCAGTGCACCCGCATGCCATTAGACTGCGATGACCAGGTGCGCAGCAGTGCCTACGCAGGCCTAAAGCACTCTCAAAACTGTCTAGCTGCATACGATTTCGCATTGTTTTATGACGCTGTGTGCGCTCGTCTCGAAGCGAAACTCTATGATAAGATATGCTGTTAGACCTTTGTATAAAAGCGAATCGTCAGACATATATAGCTAGCTACTCGCTCTCACTGTGCGCCTTGCAGGTGGTGCGTTTTGGCGCCATTTTTGCACTGTGTCATTTTAGTATGTAAGTTATTCCATACAGCTGCGGGCGATCCTCAAGGTCGTCACCCTGCGAAGCTAACTGGTTACCCTGGCGTACACGCAGTGCACCCGCCTGCACTTAGAGTGCGATGACCAGGTGCGCAGCAGTGCCTACGCAGGCCTAAAGCACTCTCAAAACTGCTTAGCTGAATACGATTTCGCATTGTTTTATGACGCTGTGTGCGCTCGTCTCGAAGCGAAACTCTATGATAAGATATGCTGTTAGACCTTTGTATAAAAGCGAATCGTCAGACATATATAGCTAGCTACTCGCTCTCACTGTGCGCCTTGCAGGTGGTGCGTTTTGGCGCCATTTTCGCACTGTGTCATTTTAGTATGTAAGTTATTCCATACAGCTGCGGGCGATCCTCAAGGTCGTCACCCTGCGAAGCTAACTGGTAACCCTGGCGTACACGCAGTGCACCCGCCTGCCATTAGAGTGCGATGACCAGGTGCGCAGCAGTGCCTACGCAGGCCTAAAGCACTCTCAAAACTGCTTAGCTGCATACGATTTCGCATTGTTACATGACGCTGTGTGCGCTCGTCTCGAAGCGAAACTCTATGATAAGATATGCTGTTAGACCTTTGTATAAAAGCAAATCGTCAGACATATATAGCTAGCTACTCGCTCTCACTGTGCGCCTTGCAGGTGGTGCGTTTTGGCGCCATTTTCGCACTGTGTCATTTTAGTATGTAAGTTATTCCATACAGCTGCGGGCGATCCTCAAGGTTGTCACCCTGCGAAGCTAACTGATAACCCTGGCGTACACGCAGTGCACCCGCCTGCACTTAGAGTGCGATGACCAGGTGCGCAGCAGTGCCTACGCAGGCCTAAAGCACTCTCAAAACTGCTTAGCTGCATAAGATTTCCGCATTGTTTTATGACGCTGTGTGCGCTCGTCTCGAAGCGAAACTCTATGATAAGATATGCTGTTAGACCTTTGTATAAAAGCGAATCGTCAGACATATATAGCTAGCTACTCGCTCTCACTGTGCGCCTTGCAGGTGGTGCGTTTTGGCGCCATTTTTGCACTGTGTCATTTTAGTATGTAAGTTATTCCATACAGCTGCGGGCGATCCTCAAGGTCGTCACCCTGCGAAGCTAACTGGTTACCCTGGCGTACACGCAGTGCACCCGCCTGCACTTAGAGTGCGATGACCAGGTGCGCAGCAGTGCCTACGCAGGCCTAAAGCACTCTCAAAACTGCTTAGCTGCATACGATTTCGCATTGTTTTATGACGCTGTGTGCGCTCGTCTCGAAGCGAAACTCTATGATAAGATATGCTGTTAGACCTTTGTATAAAAGCGAATCGTCAGACATATATAGCTAGCTACTCGCTCTCACTGTGCGCCTTGCAGGTGGTGCGTTTTGGCGCAATTGCTTCGCACTGTGTCATTTTAGTATGTAAGTTATTCCATACAGCTGCGGGCGATCCTCAAGGTCGTCACCCTGCGAAGCTAACTGGTTACCCTGGCGTACACGCAGTGCACCCGCCTGCTTTAAGAGTGCGATGACCAGGTGCGCAGCAGTGCCTACGCAGGCCTAAAGCACTCTCAAAACTGCTTAGCTGCATACGATTTCGCATTGTTACATGACGCTGTGTGCGCTCGTCTCGAAGCGAAACTCTATGATAAGATATGCTGTTAGACCTTTGTATAAAAGCGAATCGTCAGATATATATAGCTAGCTACTCGCTCTCACTGTGCGCCTTGCAGGTGTTGCGTTTTGGTGCCATTTTCGCACTGTGTCATTTTAGTATGTAAGTTATTGCATACAGCTGCGGGCGATCCTCAAGGTTGTCACCCTGCGAAGCTAACTGATAACCCTGGCGTACACGCAGTGCACCCGCCTGCACTAAGAGTGCGATGACCAGGTGCGCAGCAGTGCCTACGCAGGCCTAAAGCACTCTCAAAACTGCTTAGCTGCATACGATTTCGCATTGTTTTATGACGCTGTGTGCGCTCGTCTCGAAGCGAAACTCTATGATAAGATATGCTGTTAGACCTTTGTATAAAAGCGAATCGTCAGATATATATAGCTTGCTACTCGCTCTCACTGTGCGCCTTGCAGGTGGTGCGTTTTGGCGCAATTTTCGCACTGTGTCATTTTAGTATGTAAGTAATTCCATACAGCTGCGGGCGATCCTCAAGGTCGTCACCCTGCGAAGCTAACTGGTAACCCTGGCGTACACGCAGTGCACCCGCCTACTTAAGAAGTGCGATGACCAGGTGCGCAGCAGTGCCTACGCAGGCCTAAAGCACTCTCAAAACTGCTTAGCTGCATACGATTTCGCATTGTTACATGACGCTGTGTGCGCTCGTCTCGAAGCGAAACTCTATGATAAGATATGCTGTTAGACCTTTGTATAAAAGCGAATCGTCAGACATATATAGCTAGCTACTCGCTCTCACTGTGCGCCTTACAGATGGTGCGTTTTGGCGCCATTTTTGCACTGTGTCATTTTAGTATGTAAGTTATTCCATACAGCTGCGGGCGATCCTCAAGGTCGTCACCCTGCGAAGCTAACTGGTAACCCTGGCGTACACGCAGTGCACCCGCCTGCACTAAGAGCGCGATGACCAGGTGCGCAGCAATGCCTACGCAGGCCTAAAGCACTGTCAAAACTGCTTAGCTGCATACGATTTCGCATTGTTACATCGCGCTGTGTGCGCTCGTCTCGAAGCGAATCTCTATGATGTGATCTGCTGTTTCACCCCTGCGCAAAAGTGAATCTTCAGACATATATAGCTAGCTACTCGCTCTCACTGTGGGCCTTGCAGGTGGTGCGTTTTGGTGCCATTTTCGCACTGTGTCATTTTAGTATGTAAGTTATTCCATACAGCTGCGGGCGATCCTCAAGGTTGTCACCCTGCGAAGCTAACTGATAACCCTGGCGTACACGCAGTGCACCCGCCTGCACTTAGAGTGCGATGACCAGGTGCGCAGCAGTGCCTACGCAGGCCTAAAGCACTCTCAAAACTGCTTAGCTGCATACGATTTCGCATTGTTTTATGACGCTGTGTGCGCTCGTCTCGAAGCGAAACTCTATGATAAGATATGCTGTTAGACCTTTGTATAAAAGCGAATCGTCAGACATATATAGCTAGCTACTCGCTCTCACTGTGCGCCTTGCAGGTGGTGCGTTTTGGCGCCATTTTTGCACTGTGTCATTTTAGTATGTAAGTTATTCCATACAGCTGCGGGCGATCCTCAAGGTCGTCACCCTGCGAAGCTAACTATTAACCCTGGCGTTCACGCAGTGCCCGCGCTGCACTTAGAGTGCGATGACCAGGTGCGCAGCAGTGCCTTCGCACGGCCTAGAAGCACTCTCGAAAACTGCTTAGCTGCATACGATTTCGCATTGTTTTATGACGCTGTGTGCGCTCGTCTCGAAGCGAAACTCTATGATAAGATATGCTGTTAGACCTTTGTATTAAAGCGAATCGTCAGACATATATAGCTAGCTACTCGCTCTCACTTTGCGCCTTGCAGGTGGTGCGTTTTGGCGCCATTTTTGCACTGTGTCATTTTAGTATGTAAGTTATTCCATACAGCTGCGGGCGATCCTCAAGGTCGTCACCCTGCGAAGTCACCCTGGCGTACGAAGCCTAACTGAGTGCGATGACCCTGGCGTGCCACGCAGGTAAAGCACTCCTGCCTGGATACGATTTCGCATTGTTTTAGAGCTGCGATGACCAGGTGCGCAGCAGTGCCATTTTTAGTATGTAAGTTATTCCATACAGCATCCTCAAGGTTGTCACCCTGCGAAGCTAACTGATAACCCTGGCGTACACGCAGTGCACCCACTGCCTGACCAAGCACTCTCTGAAGCACTGTCGAAAACTGCTTAGCTGCATACGATTTCGCATTGTTTTATCGCGCTGTGTGCGCTCGTCTCGAAGCGAAACTCTATGATAAGATCTGCTGTTTCACCCCTACGCAAAAGCGAATCGTCAGACATATATAGCTAGCTACTCGCTCTCACTGTGCGCCTTGCAGGTGGTGCGTTTTGGTGCCATTTTCGCACTGTGTCATTTTAGTATGTAAGTTATTCCATACAGCTGCGGGCGATCCTCAAGGTTGTCACCCTGCGAAGCTTAACTGATTACCCTGGCGTACACGCAGTGCACCCGCCTGCACTTAGAGTGCGATGACCAGGTGCGCAGCAGTGCCACGCAGGCCTAAAGCACTCTCAAAACTGCTTAGCTGCATACGATTTCGCATTGTTTTATGACGCTGTGTGCGCTCGTCTCGAAGCGAAACTCTATGATAAGATATGCTGTTAGTAGCTTTGTATAAAAGCGAATCGTCAGACATATATAGCTAGCTACTCGCTCTCACTGTGCGCCTTGCAGGTGGTGCGTTTTGGCGCTGTGTAATTTTCGCACTGTGTCATTTTAGTATGTAAGTTATTCCATACAAAAGCTGCTGCATACGGCATTGTTTTATGATCGTCTCAAGGTCGTCACCCTGTCAGATATATATAGCTAGCTACTCGCTCTCACTGCGTTTTATTTTCGCACCTGTGTCATTTTTAGTATGTAAGTTGGCGTGCGGGCGATCCTCAGGTGTCACCCCGCGAAGCCTGCCTGCACAGTAGAGTGCGATGACCAGGTGCGCAGCTGACCTACGCAGGCCTGAAGCACTTTCAAAACTGTCTAGCTGCATACGATTTCGCATTGTTACATGGCGCTGTGTGCGCTCGTCTCGAAGCGAAACTCTATGATGTGATCTGCTGTTTCACCCCTGCGCAAAAGTGAATCTTCAGACATATATAGCTAGCTACTCGCTCTTACTATGCGCCTTGCAGATGGTGCGTTTTGGTGCCATTTTCGCACTGTGTCATTTTATTTTGTAAGTTATTCCATACAGCTGCGGGCGATCCTCAAGGTTGTCACCCTGCGAAGCTAACTTATAACCCTGGCGTACACGCAGTGCACCCGCCTGCCATTAGAGTGCGATGACCAGGTGCGCAGCAGTGCCTACGCAGGCCTAAAGCACTCTCAAAACTGCTTAGCTGCATACGATTTCGCATTGTTTTATGACGCTGTGTGCGCTCGTCTCGAAGCGAAACTCTATGATAAGATATGCTGTTAGACCTTTGTATTAAAGCGAATCGTCAGACATATATAGCTAGCTACTCGCTCTCACTGTGCGCTTTGCAGGTGGTGCGTTTTGGCGCCATTTTTGCACTGTGTCATTTTAGTATGTAAGTTATTCCATACAGCTGCGGGCGATCCTCAAGGTCGTCACCCTGCGAAGCTAACTGGTTACCCTGGCGTACACGCAGTGCACCCGCCTGCACTTAGAGTGCGATGATCAGGTGCGCAGCAGTGCCTACGCAGGCCTTAAGCACTCTCAAAACTGCTTAGCTGCATACGATTTCGCATTGTTTTATGACGCTGTGTGCGCTCGTCTCGAAGCGAAACTCTATGATAAGATATGCTGTTAGACCTTTGTATATAAGCGAATCGTCAGATATATATAGCTTGCTACTCGCTCTCACTGTGCGCCTTGCAGGTGGTGCGTTTTGGCGCCATTTTTGCACTGTGTCATTTTAGTATGTAAGTTATTCCATACAGCTGCGGGCGATCCTCAAGGTCGTTACCCTGCGAAGCTTACTGGTAACCCTGGCGTACACGCAGTGCACCCGCCTGCACTAAGAGTGCGATGACCAGGTGCGCAGCAGTGCCTACGCAGGCCTGAAGCACTCTCAAAACTGCTTAGCTGCATACGATTTCGCATTGTTACATGACGCTGTGTGCGCTCGTCTCGAAGCGAAACTCTATGATAAGATATGCTGTTAGACCTTTGTATAAAAGCGAATCGTCAGACATATATAGCTTGCTACTCGCTCTCACTGTGCGCCTTACAGATGGTGCGTTTTGGCGCCATTTTTGCACTGTGTCATTTTAGTATGTAAGTTATTCCATACAGCTGCGGGCGATCCTCAAGGTCGTCACCCTGCGAAGCTAACTGGTAACCCTGGCGTACACGCAGTGCACCCGCCTGCACTAAGAGCGCGATGACCAGGTGCGCAGCAATGCCTACGCAGGCCTAAAGCACTGTCAAAACTGCTTAGCTGCATACGATTTCGCATTGTTACATCGCGCTGTGTGCGCTCGTCTCGAAGCGAATCTCTCTGATGTGATCTGCTGTTTCACCCCTGCGCAAAAGTGAATCTTCAGACATATATAGCTAGCTACTCGCTCTCACTGTGGGCCTTGCAGGTGGTGCGTTTTGGTGCCATTTTCGCACTGTGTCATTTTAGTATGTAAGTTATTCCATACAGCTGCGGGCGATCCTCAAGGTTGTCACCCTGCGAAGCTAACTGATAACCCTGGCGTACACGCAGTGCACCCGCCTGCACTTAGAGTGCGATGACCAGGTGCGCAGCAGTGCCTACGCAGGCCTAAAGCTTTCTCAAAACTGCTTAGCTGCATACGATTTCGCATTGTTTTATGACGCTGTGTGCGCTCGTCTCGAAGCGAAACTCTATGATAAGATATGCTGTTAGACCTTTGTATAAAAGCGAATCGTCAGACATATATAGCTAGCTACTCGCTCTCACTGTGCGCCTTGCAGGTGGTGCGTTTTGGCGCCATTTTTGCACTGTGTCATTTTAGTATGTAAGTTATTCCATACAGCTGCGGGCGATCCTCAAGGTCGTCACCCTGCGAAGCTAACTATTAACCCTGGCGTTCACGCAGTGCACCCGCCTGCACTTAGAGTGCGATGACCAGGTGCGCAGCAGTGCCTACGCAGGCCTAAAGCACTCTCAAAACTGCTTAGCTGCATACGATTTCGCATTGTTTTATGACGCTGTGTGCGCTCGTCTCGAAGCGAAACTCTATGATAAGATATGCTGTTAAACCTTTGTATAAAAGCGAATCGTCAGATATATATAGCTAGCTACTCGCTCTCACTGTGCGCCTTGCAGGTGGTGCGTTTTGGCGCAATTTTCGCACTGTGTCATTTTAGTATGTAAGTTATTCCATACAGCTGCGGGCGATCCTCAAGGTCGTCACCCTGCGAAGCTTACTGGTAACCCTAGCGTACACGCAGTGCACCCGCCTGCCATAAGAGTGCGATGACCAGGTGCGCAGCACAGCCTACGCAGGCCTGAAGCACTCTCAAAACTGTCTAGCTGCATACGATTTCGCATTGTTACATGGCGCTGTGTGCGCTCGTCTCGAAGCGAAACTCTATGATGTGATCTGCTGTTTCACCCCTGCGCAAAAGTGAATCTTCAGACATATATAGCTAGCTACTCGCTCTCACTATGCGCCTTGCAGGTGGTGCGTTTTGGTGCCATTTTCGCACTGTGTCATTTTATTTTGTAAGTTATTCCATACAGCTGCGGGCGATCCTCAAGGTTGTCACCCTGCGAAGCTAACTTATAACCCTGGCGTACACGCAGTGCACCCGCCTGCACTTAGAGTGCGATGACCAGGTGCGCAGCAGTGCCTACGCAGGCCTAAAGCACTCTCAAAACTGCTTAGCTGCATACGATTTCGCATTGTTTTATGACGCTGTGTGCGCTCGTCTCGAAGCGAAACTCTATGATAAGATATGCTGTTAGACCTTTGTATTAAAGCGAATCGTCAGACATATATAGCTAGCTACTCGCTCTCACTGTGCGCTTTGCAGGTGGTGCGTTTTGGCGCCATTTTTGCACTGTGTCATTTTAGTATGTAAGTTATTCCATACAGCTGCGGGCGATCCTCAAGGTCGTCACCCTGCGAAGCTAACTGGTTACCCTGGCCTACACGCAGTGCACCCGCCTGCACTTAGAGTGCGATGATCAGGTGCGCAGCAGTGCCTACGCAGGCCTTAAGCACTCTCAAAACTGCTTAGCTGCATACGATTTCGCATTGTTTTATGACGCTGTGTGCGCTCGTCTCGAAGCGAAACTCTATGATAAGATATGCTGTTAGACCTTTGTATATAAGCGAATCGTCAGATGTATATAGCTTGCTACTCGCTCTCACTGTGCGCCTTGCAGGTGGTGCGTTTTGGCGCAATTTTCGCACTGTGTCATTTTAGTATGTAAGTAATTCCATACAGCTGCGGGCGATCCTCAAGGTCGTCACCCTGCGAAGCTTACTGGTAACCCTGGCGTAAACGCAGTGCACCCGCCTGCACTAAGAGTGCGATGACCAGGTGCGCAGCAGTGCCTACGCAGGCCTGAAGCACTCTCAAAACTGCTTAGCTGCATACGATTTCGCATTGTTACATGACGCTGTGTGCGCTCGTCTCGAAGCGAAACTCTATGATAAGATATGCTGTTAGACCTTTGTATATAAAGCGAATCGTCAGACATATATAGCTAGCTACTCGCTCTCACTGTGCGCCTTACAGATGGTGCGTTTGGCGCCATTTTTGCACTGTGTCAATTTAGTAAACTGCTTGGCTACGCCGTTTCGCATTGTTACATCGCGCTGTGTGCGCTCGTCTCGAAGCGAATCTCTATGATGTGATCTGCTGTTGTTTCACCCCTGCACGCAAAGTGAATCTTCAGACATATATAGCTAGCTACTCGCTCTCACTGTGGGCCTTACGGAGTGGTGCGTTTTGGTGCCATTTTTCGCACTGTGTCATTTAGTATGTAAGTTATTCCATACAGCTGCGGGCGATCCTCAGGGTTGTCACCCTGCAGAAGCTAACTGATAACCCTGGCGTACACGCAGTACCGCCTGCACTTAGGTGCGATGACCAGGTGCGCAGCAGTGCCTACGCAGGCCTAAAGCACTCAAAACTGCTTGGCTGCCTTGATTTCGCATTGTTTATGACGCTGTGTGCGCTCGTCTCGAAGCGAAACTCTATGATAAGATATGCTATTTAAACCTTTGTATAAAAACGAATCGTCAGATATATATAGCTAGCTACTCGCTCTCACTGTGCGCCTTGCAGGTGGTGCGTTTTGGCGCAATTTTCGCACTGTCATTTTTAGTATGTAAGTTATTCCATACAGCTGCGGGCGATCCTCACAAGGTCGTCACCCTGCGAAGCACTGGTAACCCAAGCGTAAAG
>JAGVSL010000332.1:0-18252 GCA_022494535.1 Himalopsyche phryganea
AGCCGTGGGGGCCTACGCAGGCCCTAAAATCTCAAACGCTTTGCTGCATCGATTTCCTTTTAAATGCGCTGTGTGGGTCGTCTCGGCAAAATCAAAGATGTGATCTGTTTTCCCCCCCCTGCGCAAGTGAATCTTCAGACATATATAGTAGCTACTGCTCTCACTGTGCGCCTTGGGTGGTGGTTTGGTGCCATTTTCGCACTGTGTCATTTTATTTTTGTGTTTTTCCCTAAGCGGGGATCCCAAAGGGTTTCCCCCGCGAAGCTTCGGTAACCCTGCGTAAAACCCGTGCACCCCCCTGCAAAAAGTGCGATGACCAGGGGGCACAGCCTCGCAGGCCTAAGCACTTCAAACTGCAGCTGCATAGATTTCGCATTGCGGCGCTGTGTGCGCTCGTCTCGAAGGAAACTCTATGATGGATTGCTGTTTACCCCTGGAAAAGAATCTTTTAGAATATATGCTAACTGCTCTCCCGTGGCCTTTCAGGTGGGGTTTTTGGGGCCATTTTCGCACTGTGTCATTTTTTTGTGTTATTCCAACAGTGCGGGCGATCCTCAATTGTCACCCTGCGAAGCTAACAAACCCGGCGTAACCCGGACCCCCCCCGCACTTAAAGGGGATACCGGTGCGCAAAAGGGCCCTTTGCAGGCCAAAGCACCCCAAAACTGCTTAGCTGCATAAGTTTCGCATTGTTACATGACGCTGTGTGCGCTCGCTGAAGCGAAAAAATAAGATATGCTGTTAGACCTTTTATAAAAAGGGAAACGTCAGATATATATAGCAGCACTCGCTCTCCTGTGGGCCCTTTCAGGTGGTGCGTTTTTTGGGGATTTTCGCACTGTGTCATTTTATTTTGTGTTTTCCATCAGCGCGGCGATCCCAAGGTTGTCACCCTGCGAAGCTAACTGAAAACCCCGGGTAAACCCGTGACCCGCCTGCACTTTAAAGTGCGATGACCAGGGGCGTGCCTTCGCAGGCCAAAGCATCTCAAAAATGCTTAGCGATAAGATTTCGCATTGTTAAAGACGCTTTTGCGCTCGCTGAAGCGAAAATCTATGATAAGATATGCTGTTAGACCTTTGTATAAAAAGGGAAACGTCAGATATATATAGCTACTCGTCACTGTGCGCCTTGGTGGTGGGTTTTTGGGCCATTTTCGCACTGTGTCATTTTATTTTTTGTTTTTTCCATACAGCTGCGGGGATCCTCAAGGGGCCCAAATACTTTTAACCCTGGCGTACACGCAGGACCCGCCTGAAAGAGTGCGATGACCAGTGCGCACAGGCCAGGCCAAAGCTCTCAAAATGCTTAGCTGAAAACGATACCCCCCCCAAAAATCTATATAAGATATGCTGTTAACCTTTGTATAAAAACGAATCGTCAGATATATATATAGCTACTGCCCCCTGTGCGCCTTGCAGGTGGTGCGTTTTTGGGCAAATTTTTGCACGTGTATTTTAAAGTGTTATTCCCCTACGCTGCGGGCGATCCTCGGGGTCACCCTGCGGCTTACTGGTAACCCTGGCGTAAAGCAGTGCACCCGCCCGCTTTAAAAGGGCGATGACCAGGTGCGCACGTGCCCACCAGGCCTAAAGCACTTTAAAAATGCTTAGCTGCATACGATTTTGCATTGTTCTGACGCTGTGTGCGCTCGTCTCAAGCGAAACCTTTTTAAGATATGCTGTTGACCTTTTTATAAAAGCGAATCGTCGTATATATAGCTAGCTACTCGCTCTCATGTGCGCTTGCAGGGGGCGTTTTGGGCCCCTTTTGCACTGTGTTATTTTTTTTGTAAGTTATTCCATACAGCTGCGGGGATCCTCAAGGTTGTCACCCTGCGAAGCTAACTATAACCCTGGCGTCACGCGGCACCCGCCGCAAGAGTGCGGAAAGGGGCGCAGCAGTGCCTACCAGGCCCCAAAACACTCTCAAAAATGCTTAGCTGCATACGATTTGCATTGTTTTTTGACGTGTGGTCGTCTCGAAGCGAAACTCTTTTATAAGATATCTGTTAGACCTTTGATAAAAACGAATTTAGACAAAATAGCTAGCATGCCTCAATGGCCTTGCAGGTGGTGCGTTTTTTGATTTTTGACGGTTATTTATATGAAAAAACCTACAGTGCGGGGGATCCTCGCGTCCCCTTCAAAACTCTTTAACCCGGGGTTACGATGACCCGCCTGCACTTAAGGCAACCCGGGGGCAGGCCTGCAGCCAAAGCACTCTAAAACTGCTTAGCTGATACGATTTCCCTTGTTTTTTACGCTTTTGCGCTCGTCTGAAGCGAAACTCTATGATAAGATATGCTGTTTGACCTTTTTATTAAAGGAATCTCAGACATATAAAACTCCTCGCTCTCACTGTGCGCTTTTCAGGTGGTGCGTTTTGGCGCCATTTTCGCACTGTGTCATTTTAGTATGTAAGTTATTCCATACAGCTGCGGGCGATCCTCAAGGTTTTCACCCTGCGAAGCTAACTCCGACCCTTGGCGTACACGCAGTGCACCCGCCTGCACTTAGAGTGCGATGACCAGGTGCGCAGCAGTGCCTTTCGCAGGCCTAAAGCACTCTCAAAAACCGCTTAGCTGCATACGATGCGCATTGTTTTATGACGCTGTGTGCGCTCGTCTCGAAGCGAAACTCTATGATAAGATATGCTGTTAGACCTTTGTATAAAAGCGAATCGTCAGACATATAGCTAGCTACTCGCTCACTGTGCGCCTTGCAGGTGGTGCGTTTTGGCGCAATTTTCGCACTGTGTCATTTTTAGTATGTAAGTTATTCCATACAGCTGCGGGCGACAAGGTCGTCACCCTGCGAAGCTTACTGGTAACCCTAGCGTACACGCAGTGCACCCGCCTCGCCATAAGAGTGTGATGACCAGGTGCGCAGCTCAGCCTACGCAGGCCTGAAGCACTCTCAAAACTGTCTAGCTGCATACGATTTCGCATTGTTACATGGCGCTGTGTGCGCTCGTCTCGAAGCGAAACTCTATGATGTGATCTGGCTGTTTCACCCCTGCGCAAAAGTGAATCTTCAGACATATATAGCTAGCTACTCGCTCTCACTGTGCGCCTTGCAGGTGGTGCGTTTTGGTGCCATTTTCGCACTGTGTCATTTTATTTTGTAAGTTATTCCATACAGCTGCGGGCGATCCTCAAGGTTGTCACCCTGCGAAGCTAACTGATAACCCTGGCGTACACGCAGTGCACCCGCCTGCACTTAGAGTGCGATGACCAGGTGCGCAGCAGTGCCTCGCAGGCCTAAAGCACTCTCAAAACTGCTTAGCTGCATAAGATTTCGCATTGTTTTATGACGCTGTGTGCGCTTGTCTCGAAGCGAAACTCTATGATAAGATATGCTGTTAGACCTTGTATAAAAGCGAATCGTCAGACATATAGCTAGCTACTCGCCTCACTGTGCGCCTTGCAGGTGGTGCGTTTGGCGCCATTTTTGCACTGTGTCATTTTAGTATGTAAGTTATTCCATACAGCTGCGGGCGATCCTCAAGGTCGTCACCCTGCGAAGCTAACTATTAACCCTGGCGTACACGCAGTGCACCCGCCTGCACTTAGACTGCGATGACCAGGTGCGCAGCAGTGCCTACGCAGGCCTGAAGCACTCTCAAAACTGCTTAGCTGCATACGATTTCGCATTGTTTTATGACGCTGTGTGCGCTCGTCGTCTCGAAGCGAAACTCTATGATAAGATATGCTGTTAGACCTTTGTATAACAGCGAATCGTCAGACATATATAGCTAGCTACTCGCTCTCACTGTGCGCCTTACAGGTGGTGCGTTTTGGCGCCATTTTTGCACTGTGTCATTTTAGTATGTAAGTTATTCCATACAGCTGCGGGCGATCCTCAAGGTCGTCACCCTGCGAAGCTAACTGGTAACCCTGGCGTACACGCAGTGCACCCGCCTGCACTAAGAGCGCGATGACCAGGTGCGCAGCAGTGCCTACGCAGGCCTGAAGCACTGTCAAACTGCTTAGCTGCATACGATTTCGCATTGTTATGATCGCGCTGTGTGCGCTCGTCTATGATAAGAAATGCTCTCTAAGAACTAGCTAGCTACTCGCTCTCACTGTGCGCCTTGCAGGTGGTTTGTTTTGGCGCCATTTTTGCACTGTGTCATTTTAGTATGTAAGTTATTCCATACAGCTGCGGGCGATCCTCAAGGTCGTCACCCTGCGAAGCTAACTGGTAACCCTGGCGTACACGCAGTGCACCCGCCTGCCATTAGACTGCGATGACCAGGTGCGCAGCAGCCTACGCAGGCCTGAAGCACTCTCAAAACTGCTTAGCTGCATACGATTTCGCATTGTTTTATGACGCTGTGTGCGCTCGTCTCGAAGCGAAACTCTATGATAAGATATGCTGTTAAACCTTGTATAAAAGCGAATCGTCAGATATATATAGCTAGCTACTCGCGCTCACTGTGCGCCTTGCAGGTGGTGCGTTTTGGCGCAATTTTCGCACTGTGTCATTTTAGTATGTAAGTTATTCCATACAGCTGCGGGCGATCCTCAAGGTCGTCACCCTGCGAAGCTTACTGGTAACCCTGGCGTACACGCAGTGCACCCGCCTGCACTTAGAGTGATGACCAGGTGCGCAGCAGTGCCTACGCAGGCCTAAAGCACTCTCAAAACTGCATAGCTGCATACGATTTCGCATTGTTACATGACGCTGTGTGCGCTCGTCTCGAAGCGAAACTCTATGATAAGATATGCTGTAAGACCTTGTATATAAGCGAATCGTAAGACATATAAAGCTAGCTACTCGCTCTCACTGTGCGCCTTGCAGGTGGTGCGCGTTTGGCGCCATTTTGCGGGCACTGTGTCATTTTAGTATGTACTCCGCCTGCACTTCCATACAGCTGCGGGCGATCCTCAAGGTCGTCACCCTGCTGAAGCTATACTAAGGTAACCCTAGCGTACACGCAGTGCACCAAGGTCGCCTGCACTTAGAGCACTTGCGATGACCAGGTGCGCAGCAGTGCCTACGCAGGCCTAAAGCATTGTTTTATGACGTCTCAAAACTGCTTAGCTGCATACGATTTCGCATTGTATTATGACGCTGTGTTTTGCGCTCGTCTCGAAGCGAAACTCTATGATGTGATCTGCAGTGTTAGACCCCTTGTATAAAAGTGAATCGTCAGACATATATAGCTAGCTACTCCTCACTGTGCGCCTTGCAGGTGGTGGTTTTTGGCGCCATTTTTGCACTGTGTCATTTTAGTTTGTATGTTATTCCATACAGCTGCGGGCGATCCTCAAGGTTGTCACCCTGCGAAGCTAACTTATAACCCTGGCGTACACGCAGTGCACCCGCCTGCACTAAGAGTGTGATGACCAGGTGCGCAGCAGTGCCTACGCAGGCCTAAAGCACTCTCAAAACTGCTTAGCTGAATACGATTTCGCATTGTTTTATGACGCTGTGTGCGCTCGTCTCGAAGCGAAACTCTATGATAAGATATGCTGTTAAACCTTGTATAAAAGCGAATCGTCAGACATATATAGCTAGCTACTCGCTCTCACTGTGCGCCTTGCAGGTGGTGCGTTTTGGCGCAATTTTCGCACTGTGTCATTTTAGTATGTAAGTTATTCCATACAGCTGCGGGCGATCCTCAAGGTCGTCACCCTGCGAAGCTTACTGGTAACCCTGGCGTACACGCAGTGCACTCCGCCTGCACTAAGAGTGCGATGACCAGGTGCGCAGCAGTGCCTACGCAGGCCTAAAGCACTCTCAAAACTGTCTAGCTGCATACGATTTCGCATTGTTTTATGACGCTGTGTGCGCTCGTCTCGAAGCGAAACTCTATGATAAGATATGCTGTTAAGACCCTTGTATAAAAGCGAATCGTCAGACATATATAGCTAGCTACTCGCTCTCACTGTGCGCCTTGCAGGTGGTGCGTTTTGGCGCCATTTTTGCACTGTGTCATTTTAGTATGTAAGTTATTCCATACAGCTGCGGGCGATCCTCAAGGTCGTCACCCTGCGAAGCTAACTGGTAACCCTGGCGTACACGCAGTGCACCCGCCTGCACATTAGAGTGCGATGACCAGGTGCGCAGCAGTGCCTACGCAGGCCTAAAGCACTCTCAAAACTGCTTAGCTGCATACGATTTCGCATTGTTTTATGACGCTGTGTGCGCTCGTCTCGAAGCGAAACTCTATGATAAGATATGCTGTTAAACCTTGTATAAAAGCGAATCGTCAGATATATAGCTAGCTACTCGCGCTCACTGTGCGCCTTGCAGGTGGTGCGTTTTGGCGCATTTTTGCACTGTGTCATTTTAGTATGTAAGTTATTCCATACAGCTGCGGGCGATCCTCAAGGTCGTCACCCTGCGAAGCTTACTGGTAACCCTGGCGTACACGCAGTGCACCCGCCTGCACATAAGAGTGCGATGACCAGGTGCGCAGCAGTGCCTACGCAGGCCTGAAGCACTCTCAAAACTGCTTAGCTGCATACGATTTCGCATTGTTACATGACGCTGTGTGCGCTCGTCTCGAAGCGAAACTCTATGATAAGATATGCTGTTTCACCTTTGCGCAAAAGTGAATCGTCAGACATATATAGCTAGCTACTCGCTCTCACTGTGCGCCTTGCAGGTGGTGCGTTTTGGTGCCATTTTCGCACTGTGTCATTTTATTTTGTAAGTTATTCCATACAGCTGCGGGCGATCCCTCAAGGTTGTCACCCTGCGAAGCTAACTGATAACCCTGGCGTACACGCAGTGCACCCGCCTGCACTAAGAGTGCGATGACCAGGTGCGCAGCAGTGCCTACGCAGGCCTAAAGCACTCTCAAAACTGCTTAGCTGCATACGATTTCGCATTGTTTTATGACGCTGTGTGCGCTCGTCTCGAAGCGAAACTCTATGATAAGATATGCTGTTAGACCTTGTATAAAAGCGAATCGTCAGACATATATAGCTAGCTACTCGCTCTCACTGTGCGCCTTGCAGGTGGTGCGTTTTGGCGCCATTTTTGCACTGTGTCATTTTAGTATGTAAGTTATTCCATACAGCTGCGGGCGATCCTCAAGGTCGTCACCCTGCGAAGCTAACTGGTTACCCTGGCGTACACGCTGTGCACCCGCCTGCACTTAGAGTGCGATGACCAGGTGCGCAGCAGTGCCTACGCAGGCCTAAAGCACTCTCAAAACTGCTTAGCTGAATACGATTTCGCATTGTTTTATGACGCTGTGTGCGCTCGTCTCGAAGCGAAACTCTATGATAAGATATGCTGTTAAACCTTTGTATAAAAGCGAATCGTCAGATATATATAGCTAGCTACTCGCTCTCACTGTGCGCCTTGCAGGTGGTGCGTTTTGGCGCAATTTTCGCACTGTGTCATTTTAGTATGTAAGTTATTCCATACAGCTGCGGGCGATCCTCAAGGTCGTCACCCTGCGAAGCTTACTGGTAACCCTAGCGTACACGCAGTGCACCCGCCTGCCATAAGAGTGCGATGACCAGGTGCGCAGCACAGCCTACGCAGGCCTGAAGCACTCTCAAAACTGTCTAGCTGCATACGATTTCGCATTGTTACATGGCGCTGTGTGCGCTCGTCTCGAAGCGAAACTCTATGATGTGATCTGCTGTTTCACCCTGCGCAAAAGTGAATCTTCAGACATATATAGCTAGCTACTCGCTCTCACTGTGCGCCTTGCAGGTGGTGCGTTTTGTTGCCATTTTCGCACTGTGTCATTTTTATTTTGTAAGTTATTCCATACAGCTGCGGGCGATCCTCAAGGTTGTCACCCTGCGAAGCTAACTTATAACCCTGGCGTACACGCAGTGCACCCGCCTGCACTTAGAGTGCGATGACCAGGTGCGCAGCAGTGCCTACGCAGGCCTAAAGCACTCTCAAAACTGCTTAGCTGCATACGATTTCGCATTGTTTTATGACGCTGTGTGCGCTCGTCTCGAAGCGAAACTCTTTGATAAGATATGCTGTTAGACCTTTGTATAAAAGCGAATCGTCAGACATATATAGCTAGCTACTCGCTCTCACTGTGCGCCTTACAGGTGGTGCGTTTTGCGCCATTTTTGCACTGTGTCATTTTAGTATGTAAGTTATTCCAAACAGCTGCGGGCGATCCTCAAGGTCGTCACCCTGCGAAGCTTACTGGTAACCCTGGCGTACACGCAGTGCACCCGCCTGCACTAAGAGAGCGATGACCAGGTGCGCAGCAATGCCTACGCAGGCCTAAAGCACTGTCAAAACTGCTTAGCTGCATACGATTTCGCATTGTTACATGGTGCTGTGTGCGCTCGTCTCGAAGCGAAACTCTATGATAAGATCTGCTGTAAGACCTTGTATAAAAGCGAATCGTCAGACATATATAGCTAGCTACTCGCTCTCACTGTGCGCCTTGCAGGTGGTGCGTTTTGGCGCCAATTTTGCACTGTGTCATTTTAGTATGTAAGTTATTCCATACAGCTGCGGGCGATCCTCAAGGTCGTCACCCTGCGAAGCTAACTGGTAACCCTGGCGTACACGCAGTGCACCCGTCTGCCTTTAGAGTGCGATGACCAGGTGCGCAGCAGTGCCTACGCAGGCCTAAAGCACTCTCAAAACTGCTTAGCTGCATACGATTTCGCATTGTTACATGGCGCTGTGTGCGCTCGTCTCGAAGCGAAACTCAATGATGTGATCTGCTGTTAGACCCCTGCGCAAAAGTGAATCTTCAGACATATATAGCTAGCTACTCGCTCTCACTGTGCGCCTTGCAGGTGGTGCGTTTTGGTGCCATTTTCGCACTGTGTCATTTTATTTTGTAAGTTATTCCATACAGCTGCGGGCGATCCTCAAGGTTGTCACCCTGCGAAGCTAACTTATAACCCTGGCGTACACGCAGTGCACCCGCCTGCACTTAGAGTGCGATGACCAGGTGCGCAGCAGTGCCTACGCAGGCCTAAAGCACTCTCAAAACTGCTTAGCTGCATACGATTTCGCATTGTTTTATGACGCTGTGTGCGCTCGTCTCGAAGCGAAACTCTATGATAAGATATGCTGTTAGACCTTTGTATAAAAGCGAATCGTCAACATATATAGCTAGCTACTCGCTCTCACTGTGCGCCTTACAGGTGGTGCGTTTTGGCGCCATTTTTGCACTGTGTCATTTTAGTATGTAAGTTATTCCATACAGCTGCGGGCGATCCTCAAGGTCGTCACCCTGCGAAGCTAACTGGTAACCCTGGCGTACACGCAGTGCACCCGCCTGCACTAAGAGCGCGATGACCAGGTGCGCAGCAATGCCTACGCAGGCCTGAAGCACTGTCAAAACTGCTTAGCTGCATACGATTTCGCATTGTTACATCGCGCTGTGTGCGCTCGTCTCGAAGCGAAACTTTATGATGTGATCTGCTGTTTCACCCTTGCAAAAGTGAATCTTCAGACATATATAGCTAGCTACTCGCTCTCACTTTGCGCCTTGCAGGTGGTGCGTTTTGGTGCCATTTTCGCACTGTGTCATTTTAGTATGTAAGTTATTCCATACAGCTGCGGGCGATCCTCAAGGTTGTCACCCTGCGAAGCTAACTGGTAACCCTGGCGTACACGCAGTGCACCCGCCTGCACTTAGAGTGCTGACCAGGTGCGCAGCAGTGCCTACGCAGGCCTAAAGCACTCTCAAAACTGCTTAGCTGCATACGATTTCGCATTGTTACATCGACGCTGTGTGCGCTCGTCTCGAAGCGAATCTTTATGATAAGATATGCTGTTTCACCTTGCGCAAAAGTGAATCGTCAGACATATATAGCTAGCTACTCGCTCTCACTTTGCGCCTTGCAGGTGGTGCGTTTTGGCGCCATTTTCGCACTGTGTCATTTTAGTATGTAAGTTATTCCATACAGCTGCGGGCGATCCTCAAGGTTGTCACCCTGCGAAGCTAACTGGTAACCCTGGCGTACACGCAGTGCACCCGCCTGCACTAAGAGCGCGATGACCAGGTGCGCAGCAATGCCTACGCAGGCCTGAAGCACTGTCAAAACTGCTTAGCTGCATACGATTTCGCATTGTTTTACATCGCGCTGTGTGCGCTCGTCTCGAAGCGAATCTTTATGATGTGATATGCTGTTTCACCCCTGCGCAAAAGTGAATCTTCAGACATATATAGCTAGCTACTCGCTCTCACTTTGCGCCTTGCAGGTGGTGCGTTTTGGCGCCATTTTTGCACTGTGTCATTTTAGTATGTAAGTTATTCCATACAGCTGCGGGCGATCCTCAAGGTCGTCACCCTGCGAAGCTAACTGGTTACCCTGGCGTACACGCAGTGCACCCGCCTGCACTTAGAGTGCGATGACCAGGTGCGCAGCAGTGCCTACGCAGGCCTAAAGCACTCTCAAAACTGCTTAGCTGAATACGATTTCGCATTGTTTTATGACGCTGTGTGCGCTCGTCTCGAAGCGAAACTCTATGATAAGATATGCTGTTAAACCTTTGTATAAAAGCGAATCGTCAGATATATAGCTAGCTACTCGCTCTCACTGTGCGCCTTGCAGGTGGTGCGTTTTGGCGCAATTTTCGCACTGTGTCATTTTAGTATGTAAGTTATTCCATACAGCTGCGGGCGATCCTCAAGGTCGTCACCCTGCGAAGCTTACTGGTAACCCTAGCGTACACGCAGTGCACCCGCCTGCAATAAGAGTGTGATGACCAGGTGCGCAGCACAGCCTACGCAGGCCTGAAGCACTCTCAAAACTGTCTAGCTGCATACGATTTCGCATTGTTTTATGGCGCTGTGTGCGCTCGTCTCGAAGCGAAACTCTATGATAAGATATGCTGTTAAACCTTTGTATAAAAGTGAATCGTCAGACATATATAGCTAGCTACTCGCTCTCACTGTGCGCCTTGCAGGTGGTGCGTTTTGGTGCCATTTTCGCACTGTGTCATTTTAGTATGTAAGTTATTCCATACAGCTGCGGGCGATCCTCAAGGTTGTCACCCTGCGAAGCTAACTGATAACCCTGGCGTACACGCAGTGCACCCGCCTGCACTTAAAGTGCGAAAACTCTATGATAAGATATGCTGTTAGACCTTTGTATAAAAGCGAATCGTCAGATATATATAGCTAGCTACTCGCTCTCACTGTGCGCCTTGCAGGTGGTGCGTTTGGTGCCATTTTTGCACTGTGTCATTTTATTTTGTAAGTTATTCCATACAGCTGCGGGCGATCCTCAAGGTTGTCACCCTGCGAAGCTAACTTATAACCCTGGCGTACACGCAGTGCACCCGCCTGCACTAAGAGCGCGATGACCAGGTGCGCAGCAGTGCCTACGCAGGCCTAAAGCACTGTCAAAACTGCTTAGCTGAATACGATTTCGCATTGTTTTATGACGCTGTGTGCGCTCGTCTCGAAGCGAATCTTTATGATAAGATATGCTGTTAGACCTTTGTATAAAAAGTGAATCGTCAGACATATATAGCTAGCTACTCGCTCTCACTGTGCGCCTTGCAGGTGGTGCGTTTTGATGCCATTTCGCACTGTGTCATTTTAGTATGTAAGTTATTCCATACAGCTGCGGGCGATCCTCAAGGTTGTCACCCTGCGAAGCTAACTGATAACCCTGGCGTACACGCAGTGCACCCGCCTGCACTTAGAGTGCGATGACCAGGTGCGCAGCAGTGCCTACGCAGGCCTAAAAGCACTCTCAAAACTGCTTAGCTGCATACGATTTCGCATTGTTACATGACGCTGTGTGCGCTCGTCTCGAAGCGAAACTTATGATAAGATATGCTGTTAGACCTTTGTATAAAAGCGAATCGTCAGACATATATAGCTAGCTACTCGCTCTCACTGTGCGCCTTGCAGGTGGTGCGTTTTGGTGCCATTTTCGCACTGTGTCATTTTAGTATGTAAGTTATTCCATACAGCTGCGGGCGATCCTCAAGGTTGTCACCCTGCGAAGCTAACTGATAACCCTGGCGTACACGCAGTGCACCCGCCTGCACTAAGAGTGCGATGACCAGGTGCGCAGCAGTGCCTACGCAGGCCTAAAGCACTCTCAAAACTGCTTAGCTGCATACGATTTCGCATTGTTACATGACGCTGTGTGCGCTCGTCTCGAAGCGAAACTCTATGATAAGATATGCTGTTAGACCTTTGTATAAAAGCGAATCGTCAGACATATATAGCTAGCTACTCGCTCTCACTGTGCGCCTTGCAGGTGGTGCGTTTTGGTGCCATTTTCGCACTGTGTCATTTTTATTTTGTAAGTTATTCCATACAGCTGCGGGCGATCCTCAAGGTTGTCACCCTGCGAAGCTAACTGATAACCCTGGCGTACACGCAGTGCACCCGCCTGCACTTAGAGTGCGATGACCAGGTGCGCAGCAGTGCCTTCGCACGCCTGAAGCACTGTCAAAACTGCTTAGCTGCATACGATTTCGCATTGTTACATCGCGCTGTGTGCGCTCGTCTCGAAGCGAAACTCTATGATGTGATCTGCTGTTAGACCCCTGCGCAAAAGTGAATCTTCAGACATATATAGCTAGCTACTCGCTCTCACTGTGCGCCTTGCAGGTGGTGCGTTTTGGTGCCATTTTCGCACTGTGTCATTTAGTATGTAAGTTATTCCATACAGCTGCGGGCGATCCTCAGGTTTTCACCCTGCGAAGCTAACTGATAACCCTGGCGTACACGCAGTGCACCCGCCTGCACTTAGAGTGCGATGACCAGGTGCGCAGCAGTGCCTACGCAGGCCTAAAGCACTCTCAAAACTGCTTAGCTGCATACGATTTCGCATTGTTTTATGACGCTGTGCGCTCGTCTCGAAGCGAAACTCTATGATAAGATATGCTGTTAGACCTTTGTATAAAAGCGAATCGTCAGACATATATAGCTAGCTACTCGCTCACTGTGCGCCTTGCAGGTGGTGCGTTTTGGCGCAATTTTCGCACTGTGTCATTTTAGTATGTAAGTTATTCCATACAGCTGCGGGCGATCCTCAAGGTCGTCACCCTGCGAAGCTTACTGGTAACCCTGGCGTACGCAGTGCCCGCCTGCATAAGTGCGATGACCAGGTGCGCAGCTCAGCCTACGCAGGCCTAAAGCACTCTCAAAACTGTAGCAGCTGCATACGATTTCGCATTGTTACATGGCGCTGTGTGCGCTCGTCTCCGAAGCGAAACTCTATGATGTGATCTGCTGTTTCACCCCTGCGCAAAAGTGAATCTTCAGACATATATAGCTAGGGGCTACTCGCTCTCACTGTGCGCCTTGCAGGTGGTGCGTTTTGGTGCCATTTTCGCACTGTGTCATTTTATTTTGTAAGTTATTCCATACAGCTGCGGGCGATCCTCAAGGTTGTCACCCTGCGAAGCTAACTGATAACCCTGGCTCACACGCAGTGCACCCGCCTGCACTTAGAGTGCGATGACCAGGTGCGCAGCAGTGCCTACGCAGGCCTAAAGCACTCTCAAAACTGCTTAGCTGCATAAGATTTCGCATTGTTTTATGACGCTGTGTGCGCTTGTCTCGAAGCGAAACTCTATGATAAGATATGCTGTTAGACCTTTGTATAAAAGCGAATCGTCAGACATATATAGCTAGCTACTCGCTCTCACTGTGCGCCTTGCAGGTGGTGCGTTTGGCGCCATTTTGCACTGTGTCATTTTAGTATGTAAGTTATTCCATATAGCTGCAGGCGATCCTCAAGGTCGTCACCCTGCGAAGCTAACTGGATACCCTGGCGTACGCACACCCGCATGCCATTAGACTGCGATGACCAGGTGCGCAGCACTGCCTACGCAGGCCTGAAGCACTTCAAACTGTCTAGCTGCATACGATTTCGCATTGTTTTATGACGCTGTGTGCGCTCGTCTCGAAGCGAAACTCTATGATAAGATATGCTGTTAGACCTTTGTATAACAGCAATCGTCAGACATATATAGCTAGCTACTCGCTCTCACTGTGCGCCTTACAGGTGGTGCGTTTTGGCGCCATTTTTTGTTTTATGATTCCATACAGCTGCGGGCGATCCTCAAGGTCGTCACCCTGCGAAGCTAACTGGTAACCTGGCGTACACAGTGCCCGCCTGCACTAAGAGCGCGATGACCAGGTGCGCAGCAATGCCTACGCAGGCCTGAAGCACTGTCAAAACTGTAGCTGCATACGATTTCGCATTGTTACATCGCACGTGCGCTCGTCTCGAAGCAAATCTCTAAGAACTAGCTACTCGCTCTCACTGTGCGCCTTGCAGGTGGTTTGTTTTGGCGCCATTTTTGCACTGTGTCATTTAGTATGTAAGTTATTCCATACAGCTGCGGGCGATCCCTCAAGGTCGTCACCCTGCGAAGCTAACTGGTAACCCTGGCGTACACGCTGTGCCGCCTGCACTTAGGGTGCGATGAGCCAAGGTGCGCAGCAGTGCCTACGCAGGCCTACAGCACTCTCAAAACTGCTTAGCTGAATACGATTTCGCATTGTTTTATGACGCTGTGTGCGCTCGTCTCGAAGCGAAACTCTATGATAAGATATGCTGTTAAACCTTTGTATAAAAGCAAATCGTCAGATATATATAGCTACTCGCGCTCACTGTGCGCCTTGCAGGTGGTGCGTTTTGGCGCAATTTTTCGCACTGTGTCATTTTAGTATGTAAGTTATTCCATACAGCTGCGGGCGATCCTCAAGGTCGTCACCCTGCGAAGCTTACTGGTAACCCTGGCGTACACGCAGTGCACCCGCCTGCACTTAGAGTGCGATGACCAGGTGCGCAGCAGTGCCTACGCAGGCCTAAAGCACTCTCAAAACTGCATAGCTGCATACGATTTCGCATTGTTACATGACGCTGTGTGCGCTCGTCTCGAAGCGAAACTCTATGATAGATATGCTGTATTAAGACCTTGTATATAAGCGAATCGTAAGACATATAAAGCTAGCTACTCGCTCTCACTTGTGCGCCTTGCAGGTGGTGCGTTTTGGCGCAATTTTCGCACTGTGTCATTTTTAGTATGTAAGTTATTCCATACAGCTGCGGGCGATCCTCAAGGTCGTCACCCTGCGAAGCTTACTGGTAACCCTGGCGTACGCAGTGCACCCGCCTGCACTTAGAGTGCGATGACCAGGTGCGCAGCAGTGCCTACGCAGGCCTAAAAGCACTCTCAAAACTGCATAGCTGCATACGATTTCGCATTGTTACATGACGCTGTGTGCGCTCGTCTCGAAGCGAAACTCTATGATAAGATATGCTGTAAGACCTTTGTATATAAGCGAATCGTAAGACATATAAAGCTAGCTACTCGCTCTCACTGTGCGCCTTGCAGGTGGTGCGTTTTGGCGCCATTTTTGCACTGTGTCATTTTAGTATGTAAGTTATTCCATATAGCTGCAGGCGATCCTCAAGGTCGTCACCCTGCGAAGCTAACTGGTTACCCTGGCGTACGCAGTGCCCGCCTGCACTTAGAGTGCGATGACCAGGTGCGCAGCAGTGCCTACGCAGGCCTAAAGCACTCTCAAAACTGCTTAGCTGAATACGATATCGCATTGTTTTATGACGCTGTGTGCGCTCGTCTCGAAGCGAAACTCTATGATAAGATCTGCTGTTTCACCTTTGCGCACTGTGTCAAGTAAGAATCTTCGAAGACATATATACCCGCCTGCACTAGCTACTCGCTCTCACTGTGCATTGTTTTATGCCTTGCAGTTGGTGCGTTTTAAAAGGAATCGTCCATTTCGCACTGTGTCAGGTGGTGCGTTTTATTTTTTTGTCATTTTAGTATATATTCCATACAGCTGCGGGCGATCCTCGGGTCGTCACCCTGCGAAGCTTACTTATAACCTGGCGTACACGCAGTGCACCCGCCTGCACTTAGAGTGCGATGGCCAGGTGCGCAGCAGTGCCTACGCAGGCCTAAAGCACTCTCAAAACTGCTTAGCTGCATACGATTTCGCATTGTTTTATGACGCTGTGTGCGCTCGTCTCGAAGCGAAACTCTTTTGATAAGATATGCTGTTAGACCTTGTATAAAAGCGAATCGTCAGACATATATAGCTAGCTACTCGCTCTTACTGTGCGCCTTGCAGGTGGTGCGTTTTGGCGCCATTTTTGCACTGTGTCATTTTAGTATGTATGTTATTCCATACAGCTGCGGGCGATCCTCAAGATCGTCACCCTGCGAAGCTAACTGGTTACCCTGGCGTACACGCTGTGCACCCGCCTGCACTTAGAGTGCGATGACCAGGTGCGCAGCAGTGCCTACGCAGGCCTAAAGCACTCTCAAAACTGCTTAGCTGAATACGATTTCGCATTGTTTTATGACGCTGTGTGCGCTCGTCTCGAAGCGAAACTCTATGATAAGATATGCTGTTAAACCTTTGTATAAAAGCGAATCGTCAGACATATATAGCTAGCTACTCGCTCTCACTGTGCGCCTTGCAGGTGGTGCGTTTTGGCGCCATTTTCGCACTGTGTCATTTTAGTATGTAAGTTATTCCATACAGCTGGCTAACTGATAACCCTGGCGTACACGCAGTGCACCTGCCTGCACTTAGAGTGCGATGACCAGGTGCGCAGCAGTGCCTACGCAGGCCTAAAGCACTCTCAAAACTGCTTAGCTGCATACGATTTCGCATTGTTTTATGACGCTGTGTGCGCTCGTCTCGAAGCGAAACTCTATGATAAGATATGCTGTTAAACCTTGTATAAAAGCGAATCGTCAGATATATATAGCTAGCTACTCGCTCTTACTGTGCGCCTTGCAGGTGGTGCGTTTTGGCGCAATTTTCGCACTGTGTCATTTTAGTATGTAAGTTATTCCATACAGCTGCGGGCGATCCTCAAGGTCGTCACCCTGCGTTTTGGTGCCATTTTCGCACTGTGTCATTTTATTTTGTGTTATTCCATACAGCTGCGGGCGATCCTCAAGGTTGTCACCCTGCGAAGCAAACTTATAACCCTGGCGTACACCAGTGCACCCGCCTGCACTTAGAGTGCGATGACTAGGTGCGCAGCCAGCAGGCCTAAAGCACTCAAAACGCTTAGCTGCATACGATTTCGCATTGTTTTATGACGCTGTGTGCGCTCGTCTCGAAGCGAAACTCTATGATAAGATATGCGTTAAACCTTTTTATAAAAGCGAATCGTCAGATATAAGCTAGCTACTCGCTCTTACTGTGCGCCTTGCAGGTGGTGCGTTTTGGCGCAATTTTCGCACTGTGTCATTTTAGTATGTAAGTTATTCCATACAGCTGCGGGCGATCCCGTCGTCATTTGAAGCTTCTGGTAACCCTAGCGAACACGCAGTGCACCCGCCTGCCATAAGAGTGGGTGACCAGTGCGCACAGCCTACGCAGGCCTGAAGTTTCAAAAATGTCTAGCTGCATACGATTTCGCAGTTACATGGCGCTGTGTGCGCTCGTCTCGAAGCGAAACTCTATGAGTGATCTGCCGGTTTCACCCTGCGCAAAAGTAATCTTCAGACATTATAGCTAGCTACTGCTTTCACTTGCGCCTTGCAGGTGGTGGTTTTGGTGCCATTTTCGCACTGTGTCATTTTAGTATGTAAGTTATTCCATACAGCTGCGGGCGATCCCTCAAGGTCGTCACCCCTGCGAAGCTAACTGGTAACCCTGGCGTACACGCAGTGCATCTGCCTGCACTTAGAGTGCGATGACCAGGTGCGCAGCAGTGCCTACGCAGGCCTAAAGCACTCCTCAAAACTGCTTAGCTGAATACGATTTCGCATTGTTTTATGACGCTGTGTGCGCTCGTCTCGAAGCGAAACTCTATGATAAGATATGCTGTTAAACCTTGTATAAAAGCGAATCGTCAGATATATAGCTAGCTACTCGCTCTCTCACTGTGCGCCTTGCAGGTGGTGCGTTTTGCGCCATTTTTGCACTGTGTCATTTTTAGTATGTAGTTATTCCATACAGCTGCGGGCGATCCTCAAGGTCGTCACCTCCTGCGAAGCCAACTATTAACCTTGCGTTCACGCAGTGCACCCGCTCGCACCCTAGAGTGCGATGACCAGGTGCGCAGCAGTGCCTACGCAGGCCTGTGCACTCTCAAAACTGGGTTAGCTGCATACGATTTCCCGCATTGTTTTATGACGCTGTGTGCGCCTCGTCTCGAAGCGAAACTCTATGATAAGATATGCTGTTAGACCTTGTATTAAAGCGAATCGGTCAGACATATATAGCCACTCGTTCACTGTGGCTTTGCAGGTGGTTTTGCGTTTTTCCCAATTTGGCCCAAAATTTTTTGCCCAAAACCCCCCCCCGGGGGGGTCATTTTTA
>JAGVSL010000333.1:0-46062 GCA_022494535.1 Himalopsyche phryganea
ATCGATAAACCTGGCGTACACGCAGTGCACCCGCCTGCCATTAGAGTGCGATGACCAGGTGCGCAGCACTGCCTACGCAGGCCTGAAGCACTGTCAAAACTGCTTAGCTGCATACGATTTCGCATTGTTACATCGCGCTGTGTGCGCTCGTCTCGAAGCGAATCTCTATGATGTGATCTGCTGTTTCACCCCTGCGCAAAAGTGAATCTTCAGACATATATAGCTAGCTACTCGCTCTCACTGTGCGCCTTGCAGGTGGTGCGTTTTGGTGCCATTTTCGCACTGTGTCATTTTTATTTTGTAAGTTATTCCATACAGCTGCGGGCGATCCTCAAGGTTGTCACCCTGCGAAGCTAACTTTTAACCCTGGCGTACACGCAGTGCACCCGCCTACACTTAGAGTGCGATGACCAGGTGCGCAGCAGTGCCTACGCAGGCCTAAAAGCACCCTCTCAAAACTTGCTTAGCTGCATACGATTTCGCGTTGTTTTATGACGCTGTGTGCGCTCGTCTCGAAGCGAAACTCTATGATAAGATATGCTGTTAGACCTTTGTATAAAAGCGAATCGTCAGACATATATAGCTAGCTACTCGCTCTCACTGTGCGCCTTGCAGGTGGTGCGTTTTGGCGCCATTTTTTGCACTGTGTCATTTTAGTATGTAAGTTATTCCATACAGCTGCGGGCGATCTTCAAGGTCGTCACCCTGCGAAGCTAACTGGTTACCCTGGCGTACGCAGTGCACCCGCCTGCACTTAGAGTGCGATGACCAGGTGCGCAGCAGTGCCTACGCAGAGCCTAAAGCACTCTCAAAACTGCTTAGCTGCATACGATTTCGCATTGTTACATGGCGCTGTGTGCGCTCGTCTCGAAGCGAAACTCTATGATAAGATGTGTTGTTAGACCTTTGTATAAAAGCGAATCGTCAGACATATATAGCTAGCTACTCGCTCTCACTGTGCGCCTTGCAGGTGGTGCGTTTTGGCGTCATTTTCGCACTGTGTAATTTTTAGTATCTAAGTTATTCCATACAGCTGCGGGCGATCCTCAAGGTCGTCACCCTGTGAAGCTTATCGATAACCCTGGCGTACACGCAGTGCACCCGCCTGCCATTAGAGTGCGATGACCAGGTGCGCAGCACTGCCTACGCAGGCCTGAAGCACTGTCAAAACTGCTGAGCTGCATACGATTTCGCATTGTTACATCGCGCTGTGTGCGCTCGTCTCGAAGCGAATCTCTATGATGTGATCTGCTGTTTCACCCCTGCGCAAAAGTGAATCTTCAGACATATATAGCTAGCTTCTCGCTCTCACTGTGCGCCTTGCAGGTGGTGCGTTTTGATGCCATTTTTGCACTGTGTCATTTTAGTATGCCATACATTATTCCATACAGCTGCGGGCGATCCTCAAGGTTGTCACCCTGCACTGTCAAAAGCTAACTGATAACCCTGGCGTCTCGAACGAATCTTTATGATGTGGTGCTGTTTCACCCGCCTGCACTAGCTAGCTACTCACTCTCACTTTGCGCGATGACCAGGTGTCGTTATTCCATACAGCTGCGGGCGCAAGGTCGTCACCCTGCGCTAACTGGCCTGACAGCAACTGCACTTAGATCAAAACTGCCTACGCAGGCCTAGCTGCTTACGATTTCGCATTGTTTTATGACGCTGTGTGCGCTCGTCTCGAAGCGAATCTTTATGATGTGATCTGCTGTTTCACCCCTGTATAAAAGCGAATCGTCAGACATATATAGCTAGCTACTCGCTCACTGTGCGCCTTGCAGGTGGTGCGTTTTTGGCGCCATTTTGCACTGTGTCATTTTAGTATGTGAGTTATTCCATACAGCTGCGGGCGATCCTCAAGGTCGTCACCCTGCGAAGCTAACTGGTTACCCTGGCGTACACGCAGTGCACCCGCCTGCACTTAGAGTGCGATGACCAGGTGCGCAGCAGTGCCTACGCAGGCCTAAAGCACTCTCAAAACTGCTTAGCTGCATACGATTTCGCATTGTTTTATGACGCTGTGTGCGCTCGTCTCGAAGCGAAACTCTATGATAAGATATGCTGTTAGACCTTTGTATAAAAGCGAATCGTCAGACATATATAGCTAGCTACTCGCTCTCACTGTGCGCCTTGCAGGTGGTGCGTTTTGGCGCCATTTTTGCACTGTGTCATTTTAGTATGTAAGTTATTCCATACAGCTGCGGGCGATCTTCAAGGTCGTCACCCTGCGAAGCTAACTGGTTACCCTGGCGTACACGCAGTGCACCCGCCTGCACTTAGAGTGCGATGACCAGGTGCGCAGCAGTGCCTACGCAGGCCTAAAGCACTCTCAAAACTGCTTAGCTGCATACGATTTCGCATTGTTACATGGCGCTGTGTGCGCTCGTCTCGAAGCGAAACTCTATGATAAGATGTGTTGTTAGACCTTTGTATAAAAGCGAATCGTCAGACATATATAGCTAGCTACTCGCTCTCACTGTTCGCCTTGCAGGTGGTGCGTTTTGGCGCCATTTTTGCACTGTGTCATTTTAGTATGTAAGTTTTTCCATACAGCTGCGGGCGATCCTCAAGGTCGTCACCCTGCGAAGCTAACTGGTTACCCTTGTGTACACGCTGTGCACCCGCCTGCACTTAGAGTGCGATGACCAGGTGCGCAGCAGTGCCTACGCAGGCCTAAAGCACTCTCAAAACTGCTTAGCTGAATACGATTTCGCATTGTTTTATGACGCTGTGTGCGCTCGTCTCGAAGCGAAACTCTATGATAAGATATGCTGTTAAACCTTTGTATAAAAGCGAATCGTCAGATATATATAGCTAGCTACTCGCTCTCACTGTGCGCCTTGCAGGTGGTGCGTTTTGGCGCAATTTTCACACTGTGTCATTTATATTTTTGTAAGTTATTCCATACAGCTGCGGGCGATCCTCAAGGTCGTCACCCTGCGAAGCTTACTTTGGTGCGCAGCACAGCCTACGCACCCTCTAGCTGCGTACACGCAGTGCCTCGTCTCGAAGCGAAACTCTATGATGTGATCTGCTGTTTCACCCTGCACAAAAGTGAACTTAGAGTGCCATGACTGTGTCATTTTATTTGTAAGTTATTCCATACAGCTGCATGATCCTCAAGGTTGTCACCCTGCGAAGCCTACGCACCCGCTTGCACTTAGAGTGCGATGACCAAGCACTCGCCTACGCAGGCCACAAACTGCTTAGCTGCATACGATTTCGCATTGTTTTATGACGCTGTGTGCGCTCGTCTCGAAGCGAAACTCTATGATAAGATATGCTGTTAGACCTTTGTATAAAAGCGAATCGTCAGACATATATAGCTAGCTACTCGCTCACTGTGCGCCTTGCAGGTGGTGCGTTTTGGCGCCATTTTTGCACTGTGTCATTTTAGTATGTGAGTTATTCCATACAGCTGCGGGCGATCCTCAAGGTCGTCACCCTGCGAAGCTAACTGGTTACCCTGGCGTACACGCAGTGCACCCGCCTGCACTTAGAGTGCGATGACCAGGTGCGCAGCAGTGCCTACGCAGGCCTAAAGCACTCTCAAAACTGCTTAGCTGCATACGATTTCGCATTGTTTTATGACGCTGTGTGCGCTCGTCTCGAAGCGAAACTCTATGATAAGATATGCTGTTAGACCTTTGTATAAAAGCGAATCGTCAGACATATATAGCTAGCTACTCGCTCTCACTGTGCGCCTTGCAGGTGGTGCGTTTTGGCGCCATTTTTGCACTGTGTCATTTTAGTATGTAAGTTATTCCATACAGCTGCGGGCGATCTTCAAGGTCGTCACCCTGCGAAGCTAACTGGTTACCCTGGCGTACACGCAGTGCACCCGCCTGCACTTAGAGTGATGACCAGGTGCGCAGCAGTGCCTACGCAGGCCTAAAGCACTCTCAAAACTGCTTAGCTGCATACGATTTCGCATTGTTACATGGCGCTGTGTGCGCTCGTCTCGAAGCGAAACTCTATGATAAGATGTGTTGTTAGACCTTTGTATAAAAGCGAATCGTCAGACATATAGCTAGCTACTCGCTCTCACTGTTCGCCTTGCAGGTGGTGCGTTTTGGCGCCATTTTTGCACTGTGTCATTTTAGTATGTAAGTTTTTCCATACAGCTGCGGGCGATCCTCAAGGTCGTCACCCTGCGAAGCTAACTGGTTACCCTTGTGTACACGCTGTGCACCCGCCTGCACTTAGAGTGCGATGACCAGGTGCGCAGCAGTGCCTACGCAGGCCTAAAGCACTCTCAAAACTGCTTAGCTGAATACGATTTCGCATTGTTTTATGACGCTGTGTGCGCTCGTCTCGAAGCGAAACTCTATGATAAGATATGCTGTTAAACCTTTGTATAAAAGCGAATCGTCAGATATATATAGCTAGCTACTCGCTCTCACTGTGCGCCTTGCAGGTGGTGCGTTTTGGCGCAATTTTCACACTGTGTCATTTAAGTATGTAAGTTATTCCATACAGCTGCGGGCGATCCTCAAGGTCGTCACCCTGCGAAGCTTACTGGTAACCCTAGCGTACACGCAGTGCACCCGTCTGCCATAAGAGTGCGATGACCAGGTGCGCAGCACAGCCTACGCAGGCCTGAAGCACTCTCAAAACTGTCTAGCTGCATACGATTTCGCATTGTTACATGGCGCTGTGTGCGCTCGTCTCGAAGCGAAACTCTATGATGTGATCTGCTGTTTCACCCCTGCACAAAAGTGAATCTTCAGACATATATAGCTAGCTACTCGCTCTCACTGTGCGCCTTGCAGGTGGTGCGTTTTGGTGCCATTTTCGCACTGTGTCATTTTATTTTGTAAGTTATTCCATACAGCTGCGGGCGATCCTCAAGGTTGTCACCCTGCGAAGCTAACTTATAACCCTGGCGTACACGCAGTGCACCCGCTTGCACTTAGAGTGCGATGACCAGGTGCGCAGCAGTGCCTACGCAGGCCTAAAGCACTCTCAAAACTGCTAAGCTGCATACGATTTCGCATTGTTTTATGACGCTGTGTGCGCTCGTCTCGAAGCGAAACTCTTTGATAAGATATGCTGTTAGACCTTTGTATAAAAGCGAATCGTCAGACATATATAGCTAGCTACTCGCTCTCACTGTGCGCCTTACAGGTGGTGCGTTTTGGCGCCATTTTTGCACTGTGTCATTTTGGTATGTAAGTTATTCCATACAGCTGCGGGCGATCCTCAAGGTCGTCACCCTGCGAAGCAAACTGGTAACCCTGGCGTACACGCATTGCACCCGACTGCACTAAGAGCGCGATGACCAGGTGCGCAGCAATGCCTACGCAGGCCTGAAGCACTGTCAAAACTGCTTAGCTGCATACGTTTTCGCATTGTTACATCGCGCTGTGTGCGCTCGTCTCGAAGCGAATCTTTATGATGTGATCTGCTGTTTCACCCCTGCGCAAAAGTGAATCTTCAGACATATATAGCTAGCTACTCGCTCTCACTTTGCGCCTTGCAGGTGGTGCGTTTTTGGTGCCATTTTCGCACTGTGTCATTTTAGTATGTGTTATTCCATACAGCTGCGGGCGATCCTCAAGGTTGTCACCCTGCGAAGCTAACTGATAACCCTGGCGTACACGCAGTGCACCCGCCTGCACTTAGAGTGCGATGACCAGGTGCGCAGCAGTGCCTTCGCAGGCCTAAAGCACTCTCAAAACTGCTTAGCTGCATACGATTTCGCATTGTTTTATGACGCTGTGTGCGCTCGTCTCGAAGCGAAACTCTATGATAAGATATGCTGTTAGACCTTTGTATAAAAGCGAATCGTCAGACATATATAGCTAGCTACTCGCTCTCACTGTGCGCCTTGCAGGTGGTGCGTTTTGGCGCCATTTTTGCACTGAGTCATTTTAGTATGTAAGTTATTCCATACAGCTGCGGGCGATCCTCAAGGTCGTCACCCTGCGAAGCTAACTGGTTACCCTGGCGTACACGCAGTGCACCCGCATGCCATTAGACTGCGATGACCAGGTGCGCAGCACTGCCTACGCAGGCCTGAAGCACTCTCAAAACTGCTTAGCTGAATACGATTTCGCATTGTTTTATGACGCTGTGTGCGCTCGTCTCGAAGCGAAACTCTATGATAAGATATGCTGTTAGACCTTTGTATAAAAGCGAATCGTCAGACATATATAGCTAGCTACTCAGTCTCACTGTGCGCCTTACAGGGGGTGCGTTTTGGCGCCATTTTTGCACTGTGTCATTTTAGTATGTAAGTTATTCCATACAGCTGCGGGCGATCCTCAAGGTCGTCACCCTGCGAAGCTTACTGGTAACCCTGGCGTACACGCAATGCACCCGCCTGCACTAAGAGCGCGATGACCAGGTGCGCAGCAGTGCCTACGCAGGCCTAAAGCACTCTCAAAACTGCTTAGCTGCATACGATTTCGCATTGTTACATGACGCTGTGTGCGCTCGTCTCGAAGCGAAACTCTATGATAAGATATGCTGTTAGACCTTTGTATAAAAGCGAATCGTCAGATATATATAGCTAGCTACTCGCTCTCACTCTGCGCCTTGTAGGTGTTGCGTTTTGGTGCCATTTTCGCACTGTGTCATTTTAGTATGTAAGTTATTCCATACAGCTGCGGGCGATCCTCAAGGTCGTCACCCTGCGAAGCTTACTGGTAACCCTGGCGTACACGCAGTGCACCCGCCTGCACTAAGAGCGCGATGACCAGGTGCGCAGCAATGCCTACGCAGGCCTAAAGCACTGTCAAAACTGCTTAGCTGCATACGATTTCGCATTGTTACATGGCGCTGTGTGCGCTCGTCTCGAAGCGAATCTCTATGATGTGATCTGCTGTTTCACCCCTGCGCAAAAGTGAATCTTCAGACATATATAGCTAGCTACTCGCTCTCACTGTGGGCCTTGCAGGTGGTGCGTTTTGGTGCCATTTTTGCACTGTGTCATTTTAGTATGTAAGTTATTCCATACAGCTGCGGGCGATCCTCAAGGTCGTCACCCTGCGAAGCTAACTGGTTACAATGGCGTACACGCAGTGCACCCGCATGCCATTAGAGTGCGATGACCAGGTGCGCAGCACTGCCTACGCAGGCCTGAAGCACTCTCAAAACTGCTTAGCTGCATACGATTTCGCATTGTTTTATGACGCTGTGTGCGCTCGTCTCGAAGCGAAACTCTATGATAAGATATGCTGTTAGACCTTTGTATAAAAGCGAATCGTCAGACATATATAGCTAGCTACTCGCTCTCACTGTGCGCCTTGCAGGTGGTGCGTTTTGGCGCCATTTTTGCACTGTGTCATTTTAGTATGTAAGTTATTCCATACAGCTGCGGGCGATCCTCAAGGTCGTCACCCTGCGAAGCTAACTATTAACCCTGGCGTTCACGCAGTGCACCCGCCTGCACTAAGAGTGCGATGACCAGGTGCGCAGCAGTGCCTACGCAGGCCTGAAGCACTCTCAAAACTGCTTAGCTGCATACGATTTCGCATTGTTATATGGCGCTGTGTGCGCTCGTCTCGAAGCGAAACTCTATGATAAGATATGCTGTAAGACCTTTGTATAAAAGCGAATCGTCAGACATATATAGCTAGCTACTCGCTCTCACTGTGCGCTTTGCAGGTGGTGTGTTTTGGCACCATTTTTGCACTGTGACATTTTAGTATGTAAGTTATTCCATACAGCTGCGGGCGATCCTCAAGGTCGTCACCCTGCGAAGCTAACTGGTTACAATGGCGTACACGCAGTGCACCCGCATGCCATTAGAGTGCGATGACCAGGTGCGCAGCACTGCCTACGCAGGCCTGAAGCACTCTCAAAACTGTCTAGCAGCATACGATTTCGCATTGTTACATGGCGCTGTGTGCGCTCGTCTCGAAGCGAAACTCTATGATAAGATGGGTTGTTTGACCTTTGTATAAAAGCGAATCGTCAGACATATATAGCTAGCTACTCGCTCTTACTGTGCGCCTTGCAGGTGGTGCGTTTTGGCGTCATTTTCGCACTGTGTAATTTTAGTATGTAAGTTATTCCATACAGCTGCGGGCGATCCTCAAGGTCGTCACCCTGCGAAGCTAACTGGTTACCCTTGTGTACACGCTGTGCACCCGCCTGCACTTAGAGTGCGATGACCAGGTGCGCAGCAGTGCCTACGCAGGCCTAAAGCACTCTCAAAACTGCTTAGCTGAATACGATTTCGCATTGTTTTATGACGCTGTGTGCGCTCGTCTCGAAGCGAAACTCTATGATAAGATATGCTGTTAAACCTTTGTATAAAAGCGAATCGTCAGATATATATAGCTAGCTACTCGCTCTCACTGTGCGCCTTGCAGGTGGTGCGTTTTGGCGCAATTTTCACACTGTGTCATTTAAGTATGTAAGTTATTCCATACAGCTGCGGGCGATCCTCAAGGTCGTCACCCTGCGAAGCTTACTGGTAACCCTAGCGTACACGCAGTGCACCCGTCTGCCATAAGAGTGCGATGACCAGGTGCGCAGCACAGCCTATGCAGGCCTGAAGCACTCTCAAAACTGCTTAGCTGCATACGATTTCGCATTGTTACATGGCGCTGTGTGCGCTCGTCTCGAAGCGAAACTCTATGATAAGATCTGCTGTTTAACCCCTGCACAAAAGTGAATCTTCAGACATATATAGCTAGCTACTCGCTCTCACTGTGCGCCTTGCAGGTGGTGCGTTTTGGTGCCATTTTCGCACTGTGTCATTTTATTTTGTAAGTTATTCCATACAGCTGCGGGCGATCCTCAAGGTTGTCACCCTGCGAAGCTAACTTATAACCCTGGCGTACACGCAGTGCACCCGCCTGCACTTAGAGTGCGATGACCAGGTGCGCAGCAGTGCCTACGCAGGCCTAAAGCACTCTCAAAACTGCTTAAGCTGCATACGATTTCGCATTGTTTTATGACGCTGTGTGCGCTCGTCTCGAAGCGAAACTCTTGATAAGATATGCTGTTAGACCTTTGTATAAAAGCGAATCGTCAGACATATATAGCTAGCTACTCGCTCTCACTGTGCGCCTTACAGGTGGTGCGTTTTTGCGCCATTTTCGCACTGTGTCATTTTAGTATGTAAGTTATTCCATACAGCTGCGGGCGATCCTCAAGGTCGTCACCCTGCGAAGCTAACTGGTAACCCTGGCGTACACGCAGTGCACCCGCCTGCACTGCCTAAGAGCGTGAAGCGATGACCAGGTGCGCAGCAGTGCCTACGCAGGCCTAAAGCACTCTCAAAACTGCTTAGCTGCATACGATTTTCGCATTGTTTTATGACGCTGTGTGCGCTCGTCTCGAAGCGAAACTCTATGATAAGATATGCTGTAGACCTTTGTATAAAAGCGAATCGTCAGACATATATAGCTAGCTACTCGCTCTCACTGTGCGCCTTGCAGGTGGTGCGTTTTGGCGCCATTTTTGCACTGTGTCATTTTAGTATGTAAGTTATTCCATACAGCTGCGGGCGATCCTCAAGGTCGTCACCCTGCGAAGCTAACTGGTTACCCTGGCGTACACGCAGTGCACCCGCCTGCCACTTAGAGTGCGATGACCAGGTGCGCAGCAGTGCCTACGCAGGCCTAAAGCACTCTCAAAACTGCTTAGCTGAATACGATTTCGCATTGTTTTATGACGCTGTGTGCGCTCGTCTCGAAGCGAAACTCTATGATAAGATATGCTGTTAGACCTTTGTATAAAAGCGAATCGTCAGACATATATAGCTAGCTACTCGCTCTCACTGTGCGCCTTGCAGGTGGTGCGTTTTGGCGCCATTTTTGCACTGAGTCATTTTAGTATGTAAGTTATTCCATACAGCTGCGGGCGATCCTCAAGGTCGTCACCCTGCGAAGCTTACTGGTAACCCTGGCGTACACGCAGTGCACCCGCCTGCTTTAAGAGTGCGATGACTAGGTGCGCAGCAGTGCCTACGCAGGCCTAAAGCACTCTCAAAACTGCTTAGCTGCATACGATTTCGCATTGTTACATGACGCTGTGTGCGCTCGTCTCGAAGCGAAACTCTATGATAAGATATGCTGTTAGACCTTTGTATAAAAGCGAATCGTCAGATATATATAGCTAGCTACTCGCTCTCACTCTGCGCCTTGTAGGTGTTGCGTTTTGGTGCCATTTTCGCACTGTGTCATTTTAGTATGTAAGTTATTCCATACAGCTGCGGGCGATCCTCAAGGTCGTCACCCTGCGAAGCTAACTGGTAACCCTGGCGTACACGCAGTGCACCCGCCTGCACTAAGAGCGCGATGACCAGGTGCGCAGCAGTGCCTACGCAGGCCTAAAGCACTCTCAAAACTGCTTAGCTGCATACGATTTCGCATTGTTTTATGACGCTGTGTGCGCTCGTCTCGAAGCGAAACTCTATGATAAGATATGCTGTAAGACCTTTGTATAAAAGCGAATCGTCAGACATATATAGCTAGCTACTCGCTCTCACTGTGGGCCTTGCAGGTGGTGCGTTTTGGTGCCATTTTGCACTGTGTCATTTTTAGTATGTAAGTTATTCCATACAGCTGCGGGCGATCCTCAAGGTTGTCACCCTGCGAAGCTAACTGGTTAACCCTGGCGTACACGCAGTGCACCCGCCTGCACTTAGAGTGCGATGACCAGGTGCGCAGCAGTGCCTACGCAGGCCTAAAGCACTCTCAAAACTGCTTAGCTGCATACGATTTCGCATTGTTTTATGACGCTGTGTGCGCTCGTCTCGAAGCGAAACTCTATGATAAGATATGCTGTTAGACCTTTGTATAAAAGCGAATCGTCAGATATATATAGCTAGCTACTCGCTCTCACTGTGCGCCTTGCAGGTGGTGCGTTTTGGCGCCATTTTGCACTGTGTCATTTTAGTATGTAAGTTATTCCATACAGCTGCGGGCGATCCTCAAGGTCGTCACCCTGCGAAGCTGGAAGCGTAACTGGTAACCCTGGCGTTCACGCAGTGCACCCGCCTGCTTTAAGAGTGCGATGACCAGGTGCGCAGCGAAGTGCCTACGCAGGCCTAAAGCACTCTCAAAACTGCTTATTTAGCTGCATACGATTTCGCATTGTTACATGGCGCTGTGTGCGCTCGTCTCGAAGCGAAACTCTATGATAAGATATGCTGTTAGACCTTTGTATAAAAGCGAATCGTCAGACATATATAGCTAGCTACTCGCTCTCACTGTGCGCCTTTGCAGGTGGTGTGTTTTGGCACCATTTTTGCACTGTGTCATTTTAGTATGTAAGTTATTCCATACAGCTGCGGGCGATCCTCAAGGTCGTCACCCTGCGAAGCTAACTGGTTAACCCTGGCGTACACGCAGTGCACCCGCCTGCATTAAGAGTGCGATGACCAGGTGCGCAGCACTGCCTACGCAGGCCTGAAGCACTCTCAAAACTGCTTAGCTGCATACGATTTCGCATTGTTACATGGCGCTGTGTGCGCTCGTCTCGAAGCGAAACTCTATGATAAGATATGCTGTTTGACCTTTGTATAAAAGCGAATCGTCAGACATATATAGCTAGCTACTCGCTCTTACTGTGCGCCTTGCAGGCGAAACTCTATGGTCTGCACTGTGTCATTTTAGTATGTAAGTTATTCCATACAGCTGCGGGCGATCCTCAAGGTCGTCACCCTGTGAAGCTTATCGATAACCCTAGCGTTCACGCAGTGCACCCGCCTGCCATAAGAGTGCAATGACCAGGTGCGCAGCACAGCCTACGCAGGCCTGAAGCACTCTCAAAACTGTCTAGCTGCATACGATTTCGCATTGTTACATGGCGCTGTGTGCGCTCGTCTCGAAGCAAAACTCTATGATAAGATGTGTTGTTAGACCTTTGTATAAAAGCGAATCGTCAGACATATATAGCTAGCTACTCGCTCTCACTGTGCGCCTTGCAGGTGGTGCGTTTTGGCGTCATTTTCGCACTGTGTAATTTAAGTATGTAAGTTATTCCATACAGCTGCGGGCGATCCTCAAGGTCGTCACCCTGTGAAGCTTATCGATAACCCTGGTGTACACGCAGTGCACCCGCCTGCCATTAGAGTGCGTCAGTGCACCCGCCTGCCATTACGATGACCAGACCAGGTGCGCAGCACTGCCTACGCAGGCCTGAAGCACTGTCAAAACTGCTTAACTGCATACGATTTCGCATTGTTACATCGCGCTGTGTGCGCTCGTCTCGAAGCCAATCTCTATGATGTGATCTGTTGTTTCACCCCTGCGCAAAAGTGAATCTTCAGACATATAAAGCTAGCTACTCGCTCTCACTGTGCGCCTTGCAGGTGGTGCTATTTGATGCCATTTTCGCACTGTGTAATTTTAGTATGTAAGTTATTCCATACAGCTGCGGGCGATCCTCAAGGTTGTCACCCTGCAAAGCTAACTGATAACCCTGGCGTACACGCAGTGCACCCGCCTGCACTTAGAGTGCGATGACCAGGTGCGCAGCAGTGCCTACGCAGACCTAAAGCACTCTCAAAACTGCTTAGCTGCATACGATTTCGCATTGTTTTATGACGCTGTGTGCGCTCGTCTCGAAGCGAAACTCTATGATAAGATATGCTGTTAGACCTTTGTATAAAAGCGAATCGTCAGACATATATAGCTAGCTACTCGCTCTCACTGTGCGCCTTGCAGGTGGTGCGTTTTGGCGCCATTTTTGCACTGTGTCATTTTAGTATGTAAGGTATTCCATACAGCTGCGGGCGATCCTCAAGGTCGTCACCCTGCGAAGCTAACTGGTTACCCTGGCGTACACGCAGTGCACCCGCCTGTACTTAGAGTGCGATGACCAGGTGCGCAGCAGTGCCTGCGCAGGCCTAAAGCACTCACAAAACTGCTTAGCTGCATACGATTTCGCATTGTTTTATGACGCTGTGTGCGCTCGTCTCGAAGCGAAACTCTATGATAAGATATGCTGTTAGACCTTTGTATAAAAACGAATCGTCAGACATATAAAGTTAGCTACTCGCTCTCACTGTGCGCCATGCAGGTGGTGCGTTTTGGCGCCATTTTTGCACTGTGTCATTTTAGTATGTAAGTTATTCCATACAGCTGCAGAAATCCTCAAGGTCGTCACCCTGCGAAGCTAACTGGTAACCCTGGCGTACACGCAGTGCACCCGCCTGCACTAAGAGTGCGATGACCAGGTGCGCAGCAGTGCCTACGCAGGCCTGTAGCACTCTCAAAACTGCTTAGCTGCATACGATTTCGCATTGTTACATGGCGCTGTGTGCGCTCGTCTCGAAGCGAAACTCTATGATAAGATATGCTGTAAGACCTTTGTATAAAAGTGAATCGCCAGACATATATAGCTAGCTACTCGCTCTCACTGTGCGCTTTGCAGGTGGTGCGTTTTGGCGCCATTTTTGCACTGTGTCATTTTAGTATGTAAGTTATTCCATACAGCTGCGGGCGATCCTCAAGGTCGTCACCCTGCGAAGCTTACTGGTAACCCTGGCGTACACGCAGTGCACCCGCCTGCACTAAGAGTGCGATGACCAGGTGCGCAGCAATGCCTACGCAGGCCTGAAGCACTGTCAAAACTGCTTAGCTGCATACGATTTCGCATTGTTACATCGCGCTGTGTGCGCTCGTCTCGAAGCGAATCTCTATGATGTGATCTGCTGTTTGACCTTTGTATAAAAGCGAATCTTCAGACATATATAGCTAGCTACTCGCTCTCACTGTGCGCCTTGCAGGTGGTGCGTTTTGATGCCATTTTCGCACTGTAATTTTAGTATGTAAGTTATTCCATACAGCTGCGGGCGATCCTCAAGGTTGTCACCCTGCGAAGCTAACTGATAACCCTGGCGTACACGCAGTGCACCCGCCTGCCATAAGAGTGCGATGACCAGGTGCGCAGCAGTGCCTACGCAGGCCTGAAGCACTCTCAAAACTGCTTAGCTGCATACGATTTCGCATTGTTTTATGACGCTGTGTGCGCTCGTCTCGAAGCGAAACTCTATGATAAGATATGCTGTTAGACCTTTGTATAAAAGCGAATCGTCAGACATATATAGCTAGCTACTCGCTCTCATTGTGCGCCTTGCAGGTGGTGCGTTTTGGCGCCATTTTCGCACTGTGTAATTTTAGTATGTAAGTTATTCCATACAGCTGCGGGCGATTCTCAAGGTTGTCACCCTGCGAAGCTAACTAGTTAACCCTGGCGTACACGCAGTGCACCCGCCTGCACTTAGAGTGCGATGACCAGGTGCGCAGCAGTGCCTACGCAGGCCTAAAGCACTCTCAAAACTGCTTAGCTGCATACGATTTCGCATTGTTACATGACGCTGTGTGCGCTCGTCTCGAAGCGAAACTCTATGATAAGATATGCTGTTAGACCTTTGTATAAAGCGAATCGTCAGACATATATAGCTAGCTACTCGCTCTCACTGTGCGCCTTGCAGGTGGTGCGTTTTGGCGCCATTTTGCACTGTGTCATTTTAGTATGTAAGTTCAGCTGCGGGCGATCCTCAAGGTCGTCACCCTGCGAAGCTTAACGATAACCCTACCGTACACGCAGTGTCTGCCTGCCATAAGAGTGCGATGAGTGCACAGCCTACGCAGGCCTAAAGCACTCTCACAACTGTCACAGCTGCAAACGATTTCGCATTGTTACATGACGCTGTGTGCGCTCGTCTCGAAGCGAAACCATGATAAGATGTGTTGCAAGACCTTTGTACTCAAAAGCGAATCGTCGAGACATATATAGCTAGCTACTCCCGCTCACTGTGCGCCTTGCAGGTGGTGCGTTTTGGCGTCATTTTCGCACTGTGTAATTTTAGTATGTAAGTTATTCCATACAGCTGCGGGCGATCCTCAAGGTTGTCACCCTGCGAAGCTAACTGATAACCCTGGCGTACACGCAGTGCACCCGCCTGCTCTATGATAAAGCACTCTCAAAACTGCTTAGCTGCATACGATTTCGCATTGTTACATGACGCTGTGTGCGCTCGTCTCGAAGCGAAACTCTATGATGTGATCTCGTTTCACCCCTGCGCAAAAGTGAATCTTCAGACATATAAAGCTAGCTACTCGATCTCACTGTGCGCCTGCAGGTGGTGCGTTTTGGTGCCATTTTCGCACTGTGTCATTTTAGCATGTTATTCCATACAGCTGCGGGCGATCCTCAAGGTTGTCACCCTGCGAAGCTTACTTATAACCCTAGCGTACTCGCAGTGCACCCGCCTGCACTAAGAGCGCGATGACCAGGTGCGCAGCAATGCCTACGCAGGCCTGAAGCACTGTCAAAACTGCTTAGCTGCATACGATTTCGCATTGTTACATCGCGCTGTGTGCGCTCGTCTCGAAGCTGAATCTCTATGATGTGATCTGCTGTTTCACCCCTGTAAAAATGAATCTTCCGACATATAAAGCTAGCTACTCGCTATTACTGTGCGCCTTGTAGGTGGTGCGTTTGGCGTCATTTTCGCACTGTGTAATTTTAGTATGTAAGTTATTCCATACAGCTGCGGGCGATCCTCAAGGTCGTCACCCTGTGAAGCTTATCGATAACCCTACGCAGTGGCCTGCCATAAGAGTGCGATGACCAGGTGCGCAGCACAGCCTACGCAGGCCTGAAGCACTCTCAAAACTGTCTAGCTGCATACGATTTCGCATTGTTACATGGCGCTGTGTGCGCTCGTCTCGAAGCAAACTCTATGATAAGATGTGTTGTTAGAACTTTGTATAAAAGCGAATCGTCAGACATATATAGCTAGCTACTCGCTCTCACTGTGCGCCTTGCAGGTAGTGCGTTTTGGCGTCATTTTCGCACTGTGTCATTTTAGTATGTAAGTTATTCCATACAGCTGCGGGCGATCCTCAAGGTCGTCACCCTGCGAAGCTAACTGGTTACCCTGGCGTACACGCAGTGCACCCGTCTGCCATTAGAGTGCGATGACCAGGTGCGCAGCAGTGCCTACGCAGGCCTGAAGCACTCTCAAAACTGCTTAGCTGCATACGATTTCGCATTGTTAGATCGCGCTGTGTGCGCTCGTCTCGAAGCGAATCTCAATGATGTGATCTGCTGTTTAACCCCTGCGCAAAAGTTAATCGTCAGACGTATTAAGCTAGCTACTCGCTCTCACTGTGCGCCTTGCAGGTGGTGCGTTTTGGCGTCATTTTCGCACTGTGTAATTTTAGTATGTAAGTTATTCCATACAGCTGCGGGCGATGCTCAAGGTCGTCACCCTGTGAAGCTTATCGATATTCCTGGCGTACACGCAGTGCACCCGCATGCCATTAGAGTGCGATGACCAGGTGCGCAGCACTGCCTACGCAGGCCTGAAGCACTCTCAAAACTGTCTAGCAGCATACGATTTCGCATTGTTACATGGCGCTGTGTGAGCTCGTCTCGAAGCGAAACTCTATGATAAGATGTGTTGTTTGACCTTTGTATAAAGCGAGTCGTCAGACATATATAGCTAGCTACTCGCTCTTACTGTGCGCCTTGCAGGTGGTGCGTTTGGCGTCATTTTCGCACTGTGTAATTTTTAGTATGTGTTATTCCAAACAGCTGCGGGCGATCCTCAAGGTCGTCACCCTGTGGCTTATCGATAACCCTGGCGTACACGCAGTGACCCGCCTGCCATTAGAGTGCGATGACCAGGTGCGCAGCACTGCCAACGCAGGCCTGAAGCACTTCAAGTATGCTAAAGATTTCCATACAGCTGCGCTCGTCTCGAAGCGAATCTCTGCGATGATCTGGTTGTCACCCCAAAAGTGAATCTTCAGACATATATACTGCTACTGCTCACTGCGCCTTTGCAGGTGGTGCGTTTGCTTTTGACTGTGTCATTTAGTATGTAAAAGTTATTCCATGAGCTGCGGGCGAGTCTCGCAGCAGTAACCCTGCCACGCAGTGCACCTGCCTGCACTCTCGATGACCAGTGCCCAGCAGTGCCTACGCAGGCCTAAAGCATACCTCAAAACTGCTTAGCTGCATATGATTTCTACATGACGCTGTGTGCGCTCGTCTCGAAGCGAAACTCTATGATAAGATATGCTGTAAGACCTTTGTATAAAAGCGAATCGTCAGACATATAAAGCTAGCTACTCGCTCTCACTGTGCGCCTTGCAGGTGGTGCGTTTTGGCGCCATTTTTGCACTGTGTCATTTTAGTATGTAAGTTATTCCATATAGCTGCGGGCGATCCTCAAGGTCGTCACCCTGCGAAGCTAACTGGTAACCCTGGCGTACACGCAGTGCACCCGCCTGCACTAAGAGTGCGTTGACCAAATGCGCAGCAGTGCCTACGCAGGCCTGAAGCACTCTCAAAACTGCTTAGCTGCATACGATTTCGGATTGTTACATGGCGCTGTGTGCGCTCGTCTCGAAGCGAAACTCTATGATAAGATATGCTGTAAGACCTTTGTATAAAAGCGAATCGTCAGACATATATAGCTAGCTACTCGCTCTCACTGTGCGCTTAGCAGGTGGTGCGTTTTGGCGCCATTTTTGCACTGTGTCATTTTAGTATGTAAGTTATTCCATACAGCTGCGGGCGATCCTCATGGTCGTCACCCTGCGAAACTAACTGGTTACCCTATCGTACACGCAGTGCACCCGCCTGCACTTAGAGTGCGATGACCAGGTGCGCAGCAGTGCCTACGTAAGCCTGAAGCACTCTCAAAACAGCTTAGCTGCATACGATTTCGCATTGTTACATGGCGCTGTGTGCGCTCGTCTCGAAGTGAAACTCTATGATAAGATGTGCTGTTGGACCTTTGTGTAAAAGCGAATGATCAGAGATATATAGCTAGCTACTCGCTCTCACTGTGCGCCTTGCAGGTGGTGCGTTTTGGTGCCATTTTTGCACTGTGTCATTTTAGTATGTAAGTTATTCCATACAGCTGCGGGCGATCCTCAAGGTCGTCACCCTGCGAAGCTTCCTGATGACCCTAGCGTTCACGCAGTGCACCCGCCTGCACTAAGAGTGCGACGACCAGGTCCGCAGCAGTGCCTACGCAGGCCTGAAGCACTGTCAAAACTGCTTAGCTGCATACGATTTCGCACTGTTACATCGCGCTGTGTGCGCTCGTCTCGAAGCGAATCTCTATGATGTGATCTGCTGTTTCACCCCTGCGCAAAAGTGAATCGTCAGACTTATATAGCTAGCTACTCGCTCTCACTGTGCGCCTTGCAGGTGGTGCGTTTTGGCGCCATTTTCGCACTGTGTCATTTTAGTAAGTAAGTTATTTCATACAGCTTCGGGCGATCCTCAAGGTCGTCACCATGCGAAGCGTACTGATGACCCTTGCGTACACGCAGTGCACCCGCCTGCACTTAGAGTGCGATGACTAGGTCCGCAGCAGTGCCTACGCAGGCCTGAAGAACTCTCAAAACTGCTTAGCTGCAAACGATTTCGCATTGTTACATGGCGCTGTGTGCGCACGTCTCGAAGCGAATCTCTATGATAAGATGTGCTGTAAGACCTTTGTATAAAAGCGAATCGTCAGACATATAAAGCAATCTACTCGCTCTCACTGTGCGCCTTGCAGGTGGTGCGTTTTGGCGTCATTTTCGCACTGTGTAATTTTACTATGTAAGTTATTCCATACAGCTGCGGGCGATCCTCAAGGTCGTCACCCTGTGAAGCTTATCGATAACCATGGCGTACACGCAGTGCAGCCGCATGCCATTAGAGTGCGATGACCAGGTGCGCAGCACAGCCTACGCAGGCCTGAAGCACTCTCAAAACTGTCTAGCTGCATACGATTTCGCATTGTTACATGGCGCTGTGTGCGCTCGTCTCGAAGCGAAACTCTATGATAAGATGTGTTGTTAGACCTTTGTATTAAAGCGAATCGTCATACATATATAGCTAGCTACTCGCTCACTGTGCGCCTTGCAGGTGGTGCGTTTTTGCGTCATTTTCGCACTGTGTAATTTTAGTATGTAAGTTATTCCATACAGCTGCGGGCGATCCTCAAGGTCGTCACCCTGTGAAGCTTATCGACAACCCTGGCGTTCACGCAGTGCACCCGCCTGCCATTAGAGTGCGATGACTCGGGGCGCAGCACTGCCTACGCAGGCCTGAAGCACTGTCAAAACTGCTTAGCTGCATACGATTTCGCATTGTTACATCGCGCTGTGTGCGCTCGTCTCGAAGCGAATCTCTATGATGTGATCTGCTGTTTCACCCCTGCGCAAAAGTGAATCTTCAGACATATATAGTTAGCTACTCGCTCTCACTGTGCGCCTTGCAGGTGGTGCGTTTTGGCGCCATTTTTGCACTGTGTCATTTTAGTATGTAAATTATTCCATAAAGCTGCGGGCGATCCTCAAGGTCGTCACCCTGCGAAGCTAACTGGTAACCCTGGCGTTCACGCAGTGCACCCGCCTGCACTGAGAGTGCGATGACCAGGTTCGCAGCAGTGCCTACGCAGGCCTGAAGCACTCTCAAAACTGCTTCGCTGCATACGATTTCGCATTGTTAGATCGCGCTGTGTGCGCTCGTCTCGAAGCGAATCTCAATGATGTGATCTGCTGTTCAACCCCTGCGCTAAAGTTAAATCGTCAGACATATATAGCAAGCTACTCGCTCTCACTGTGCGCCTTGCAGGTGGTGCGTTTTGGCGTCATTTTCGCACTGTGTAATTTTAGTATGTAAGTTATTCCATACAGCTGCAGGTGATCCTCAAGGTCGTCACCCTGTGAAGCTTACTGATAACCCTGGCGTTTATGCAGTGCACCCGCCTGCCATAAGAGTGCGATGATCAGGTGCGCAGCACTGCCTACGCAGGCCTGAAGAACTCGCAAAACTGACTAGCTACATACGATTTCGCATTGTTACATGGCGCTGTGTGCGCTCGTCTCGAAGCTAAACTCTATGATAAGATATGCTGTTAGACTTTTGTATAAAAGCGAACCGTCAGACATATATAGCTTGCTACTCGCTCTTACTGTGCGCCTTGCAGGTGGTGCGTTTTGGCGCCATTTTCGCACTGTGTCATTTTAGTATGTAAGTTATTCCATACAGCTGCGGGCGATCCTCAAGGTCGTCACCCTGCGAAGCTAACTGGTAACCCTGGCGTACACGCAGTGCATTCGCTTGCAATTAGAAAGCGATGACCAGGTGCGCAGCAGTGCCTACGCAGGCCTGAAGCACTCTCAAAACTGCTAAGCTGCATACGATTTCGCATTGTTACATGGCGCTGTGTGCGCTCGTCTCGAAGCGAAACTCTATGATAAGATATGTTGTTAGGCCTTTGTATAAAAGCAAATAGTCAGACATATATAGCTAGCTTCTCGCTCTCACTGTGCGCCTTGCAGGTAGTGCGTTTTGGCGCCATTTTTGCACTGTGTCATTTTAGTATGTAAGTTATTCCATACAGCTGCAGGTGATCCTCAAGGTCGTCACCCTGTGAAGCTAACTGATAACCCTGGCGTTCATGCAGTGCACCCGCTCGCCATAAGAGTGCGATGATCAGGTGCGCATCACTGCCTACGCAGGCCTGAAGAACTCGCAAAACTGACTAGCTGCATACGATTTCGCATTGTTACATGGCGCTGTGTGCGCTCGTCTCGAAGCTAAACTCTATGATAAGATATGCTGTAAGACATTTGTATAAAAGCGAACCGTCAGATATATATATCTTGCTACTCGCTCTTACTGTGCGCCTTGCAGGTGGTGCGTTTTGGCGCCATTTTCGCACTGTGTCATTTTAGTATGTAAGTTATTCCATTCAGCTGCGGGCGATCCTCAAGGTCGTCACCCTGCAAAGCTAACTGGTAACCCTGGCGTACACGCAGTGCAACTGCTTGCTATTAGAGTGCGATGACCAGGTGCGCAGCAGTGCCTACGCAGGCCTGAAGCACTCTCAAAACTGCTTAGCTGCAGATGATTTCGCATTGTTGAATGGCGCTGTGTGCGCTCGTCTCGAAGTGAAACTCTATGATAAGATGTGCTGTTAGACCTTTGTGTAAAAGCGAATGATCAAACATATATACCTAGCTACTCGCTCTCACTGTGCGCCTTGCAGGTGTTGCGTTTTGGTGCCATTTTCGCACTGTGTCATTTTAGTATGTAAAATATTACATACAGCTGCGGGCGATCCTCAAGGTCGTCACCCTGCGAAGCGAACTGATGACCCTCGCGTACACGCAGTGCACCCGCCTGCCATAAGAGTGCGATGACCTGGTCCGCAGCAGTGCCTACGCAGACCTGAAGAACTGTCAAAACTGCTTAGCTGCATACGATGTCGCATTGTTGCATCGCGCTGTGTGCGCTCGTCTCGAAGCGAACCTCTATGATGTGATCTGCTGTTTCACCCCTGCGCAAAATTGAATCGTCAGACATATATAGCTATCTACTCGCTCTCACTGTGCGCCTTGCAGGTGGTGCGTTTTGGCGTCATTTTCGCACTGTGTTATTTTAGTATGCAAAGTATTCCATACAGCTGCGGGCGATCCTCAAGGTTGTCACCCTGCGAAGCTAACTGAAAACCCTGGCGTACACGCAGTGCACTCGCCTGCACTAAGAGCGCGATGACCAGGTGCGCAGCAGTGCCTACGCAGGCCTGAAGCACTGTCAAAACTGCTTAGCTGCATACGATTTCGCATTGTTACATCGCGCTGTGTGCGCTCGTCTCGAAGCGAATCTCTATGATGTGATCTGCTGTTTCACCCCTGCGCAAAAGTGAATCGTCAGACATATTTAGCTAGCTACTCGCTCTCACTATGCGCCTTGCAGGTGGTGCGTTTTGGCGCCATTTTCGCACTGTGTCATTTTAGTATAAAAGTTATTCCATACAGCTGCGAGCGATCCTCAAGGTCGTTACCCTGCGAAGCTAACTGGTTACCCTGGCGTACACGCAGTGCACCCGCCTGCACTTAGAGTGCGATGACCAGGTGCGCAGCACTGCCTACGCAGGCATGAAGAACTCTCAAAACTGACTAGCTGCATACGATTTCGCATTGTTACATGGCGCTGTGTGCGCTCGTCTCGAAGCTAAACTCTATGATAAGATATGCTGTTAGACCTTTGTATAAAAGCGAACCGTCAGACATATAAAGCTAGCTACTCGCTCTAACTGTGCGCCTTGCAGGTGGTGCGTTTTGGCGCCATTTTCGCACTGTGTCATTTTAGTATGTAAGTTATTCCATACAGCTGCGGGCGATCCTCAAGGTCGTCACCCTGCGAAGCTAACTGGTAACCATGGCGTACACGCAGTGCACCCGCCTGCTTTAAGAGCGCGATGACCAGGTGCGCAGCAATGCCTACGCAGGCCTGAAGCACTCTCAAAACTGCTTAGCTGCATACGATTTCGCATTGTTTTATGACGCTGTGTGCGCTCGTCTCGAAGCGAAACTCTATGATAAGATATGCTGTTAGACCTTTGTATAAAAGCGAATCGTCAGACATATATAGCTAGCTACTCGCTCTCACTGTGCGCCTTGCAGGTGGTGCGTTTTGGTGCCATTTTCGCACTGTGTCATTTTTGTATGTAAGTTATTCCATTCAGCTGCGGGCGATCCTCAAGGTTGTCACCCTGCGAAGCTAACTGATAACCCGCCGTACACGCAGTGCACCCGCCCGCCTGCACTAAGAGCAATGACCTGGTGCGCAGCAGTGCCTACGGCTACGCAGGCCTAAAGCACTCTCAAAACTGCTTAGCTGCATACGATTTCGCATTGTTTTATGACGCTGTGTGCGCTCGTCTCGAAGCGAAACTCTATGATAAGATATGCTGTTAGACCTTTGTATAAAAGCGAATCGTCAGACATATATAGCTAGCTACTCGCTCTCACTGTGCGCCTTGCAGGTGGTGCGTTTTGGCGCCATTTTTGCACTGTGTCATTTTAGTATGTAAGTTATTCCATACAGCTGCGGGCGATCCTCAAGGTCGTCACCCTGCGAAGCTTAACTGGTTACCCTGGCGTACACGCAGTGCACCCGTCTGCTTATAAGAGTGCGATGACCAGGTGCGCAGCAGTGCCTACGCAGGCCTGAAGCACTCTCATAACTGCTTAGCTGCATACGATTTCGCATTGTTTTATGACGCTGTGTGCGCTCGTCTCGAAGCGAAACTCTATGATAAGATATGCTGTTAGACCTTTGTATAAAAGCGAATCGTCAGACATATATAGCTAGCTACTCGCTCTCACTGTGCGCCTTGCAGGTGGTGCGTTTTGGCGCCATTTTTGCACTGTGTCATTTTAGTATGTAAGTTATTCCATACAGCTGCGGGCGATCCTCAAGGTCGTCACCCTGCGAAGCTTAACTGGTTAACCCTGGCTTACACGCAGTGCACCCGCCTGCTATAAGAGTGCGATGACCAGGTGCGCAGCAGTGCCTACGCAGGCCTGAAGCACTCTCAAAACTGCTTAGCTGCATACGATTTCGCATTGTTACATGACGCTGTGTGCGCTCGTCTCGAAGCGAAACTCTATGATAAGATATGCTGTTAGACCTTTGTATAAAAGCGAATCGTCAGACATATATAGCTAGCTACTCGCTCTCACTGTGCGCCTTGCAGGTGGTGCGTTTTGGCACCATTTTTGCACTGTGTCATTTTAGTATGTAAGTTATTCCATACAGCTGCGGGCGATCCTCAAGGTCGTCACCCTGCGAAGCTAACTGGTTACCCTGGCGTACACGCAGTGCACCCGCATGCCATTAAAGTGCGATGACCAGGTGCGCAGCACTGCCTACGCAGGCCTGAAGCACTCTCAAAACTGTCTAGCTGCATACGATTTCGCATTGTTTTATGACGCTGTGTGCGCTCGTCTCGAAGCGAAACTCTATGATAAGATATGCTGTTAGACCGTTGTATAAAAGCGAATCGTCAGACATATATAGCTAGCTACTCGCTCTCACTGTGCGCCTTGCAGGTGGTGCGTTTTGGCGCCATTTTTGCACTGTGTCATTTTAGTATGTAAGTTATTCCATACAGCTGCGGGCGATCCTCAAGGTCGTCACCCTGCGAAGCTAACTGGTAACCCTGGCGTACACGCAGTGCACCCGCATGCCATTAAAGTGCGATGACCAGGTGCGCAGCAATGCCTACGCAGGCCTGAAGCACTGTCAAAACTGCTTAGCTGCATACGATTTCGCATTGTTACATGACGCTGTGTGCGCTCGTCTCGAAGCGAAACTCTATGATGTGATCTGCTGTTTCACCCCGCGCAAAAGCGAATCGTCAGACATATATAGCTAGCTACTCGCTCTCACTGTGCGCCTTGCAGGTGGTGCGTTTTGGCGCCATTTTTGCACTGTGTCATTTTAGTATGTAAGTTATTCCATACAGCTGCGGGCGATCCTCAAGGTCGTCACCCTGCGAAGCTAACTGGTTACCCTGGCGTACTCGCAGTGCACCCGTCTGCACTTAGAGTGCGATGACCAGGTGCGCAGCAGTGCCTACGCAGGCCTAAAGCACTCTCAAAACTGCTTAGCTGCATACGATTTCGCATTGTTTTATGACGCTGTGTGCGCTCGTCTCGAAGCGAAACTCTATGATAAGATATGCTGTTAGACCTTTGTATAAAAGCGAATCGTCAGACATATATAGCTAGCTACTCGCTCTCACTGTGCGCCTTGCAGGTGGTGCGTTTTGGCGCCATTTTTGCACTGTGTCATTTTAGTATGTAAGTTATTCCATACAGCTGCGGGCGATCCTCAAGGTCGTCACCCTGCGAAGCTTAACTGGTAACCCTGGCGTACACGCAGTGCACCCGCCTGCTATAAGAGTGCGATGACCAGGTGCGCAGCAGTGCCTACGCAGGCCTGAAGCACTCTCAAAACTGCTTAGCTGCATACGATTTCGCATTGTTTTATGACGCTGTGTGCGCTCGTCTCGAAGCGAAACTCTATGATAAGATATGCTGTTAGACCTTTGTATAAAAGCGAATCGTCAGACATATATAGCTAGCTACTCGCTCTCACTGTGCGCCTTGCAGGTGGTGCGTTTTGGCGCCATTTTTGCACTGTGTCATTTTAGTATGTAAGTTATTCCATACAGCTGCGGGCGATCCTCAAGGTCGTCACCCTGCGAAGCTTACTGGTAACCCTGGCTTACACGCAGTGCACCCGCCTGCCATTAAGAGTGCGATGACCAGGTGCGCAGCAGTGCCTACGCAGGCCTGAAGCACTCTCAAACTGCTTAGCTGCATACGATTTCGCATTGTTTTATGACGCTGTGTGCGCTCGTCTCGAAGCGAAACTCTATGATAAGATATGCTGTTAGACCTTTGCGCAAAAGTGAATCTTCAGACATATATAGCTAGCTACTCGCTCTCACTGTGCGCCTTGCAGGTGGTGCGTTTTGGCGCCATTTTTGCACTGTGTCATTTTAGTATGTAAGTTATTCCATACAGCTGCGGGCGATCCTCAAGGTCGTCACCCTGCGAAGCTAACTGATAACCCTGGCGTACGCGCAGTGCACCCGCCTGCATTAGAGTGCGATGACCAGGTGCGCAGCAGTGCCTACGCAGGCCTAAAGCACTCTCAAAACTGCTTAGCTGCATACGATTTCGCATTGTTTTATCGCGCTGTGTGCGCTCGTCTCGAAGCGAAACTCTATGATAAGATCTGCTGTAAGACCTTTGTATAAAAGCGAATCGTCAGACATATATAGCTAGCTACTCGCTCTCACTGTGCGCCTTTGCAGGTGGTGCGTTTTGGCACCATTTTTGCACTGTGTCATTTTAGTATGTAAGTTATTCCATATAGCTGCGGGCGATCCTCAAGGTCGTCACCCTGCGAAGCTAACTGGTAACCCTGGCGTACACGCAGTGCACCCGCCTGCCATTAGAGTGCGATGACCAGGTGCGCAGCAGTGCCTACGCAGGCCTGAAGCACTCTCAAAACTGTCTAGCTGCATACGATTTCGCATTGTTACATGGCGCTGTGTGCGCTCGTCTCGAAGCGAAACTCAATGATAAGATTTGCTGTTTGACCTTTGTATAAAAGCGAATCGTCAGACATATATAGCTAGCTACTCGCTCTCACTGTGCGCCTTTGCAGGTGGTGCGTTTTGGCTCATTTTCGCACTGTGTCATTTTAGTATGTAAGTTATTCCATACAGCTGCGGGCGATCCTCAAGGTCGTCACCCTGTGAAGCTTACTGATAACCCTGGCGTACACGCAGTGCACCGCCTGCCATAAGAGTGCGATGACCAGGTGCGCAGCACAGCCTACGCAGGCCTGAAGCACTCTCAAAACTGTCTAGCTGCATACGATTTCGCATTGTTACATGGCGCTGTGTGCGCTCGTCTCGAAGCGAAACTCTATGATAAGATATGCTGTTTGACCCTTTGTATAAAAGCGAATCTTCAGACATATATAGCTAGCTACTCGCTCTCACTGTGCGCCTTGCAGGTGGTGCGTTTTGGCGCCATTTTTGCACTGTGTCATTTTAGTATGTAAGTTATTCCATACAGCTGCGGGCGATCCTCAAGGTCGTCACCCTGCGAAGCTTAACTGGTAACCCTGGCGTACACGCAGTGCACTTGTTGATGACCAGGTGCGCAGCAGTGCCTACGCAGGCCTGAAGCACTCTCAAAACTGTCTAGCTGCATACGATTTCGCATTGTTACATCGCGCTGTGTGCGCTCGTCTCGAAGCGAAACTCTATGATAAGATGTGCTGTTAGACCTTGTATAAAAGCGAATCGTCAGACATATATAGCTAGCTACTCGCTCTCACTGTGCGCCTTGCAGGTGGTGCGTTTGGCTATGCATTTTAGTATGTAAGTTATTCCATACAGCTGCGGGCGATCCTCAAGGTCGTCACCCTGCGAAGCTTACTATAACCCTGGCGTACACGCAGTGCACCCGCATAAGAGTGCGATGACCAGGTGCGCAGCAGTGCCTACGCAGGCCTGAGCACTCTCAAAACTGCTTAGCTGCATACGATTGTTACATCGCGCTGTGTGCGCTCGTCTCGAAGCGAAACTCTATGATGTGATCTGCTGTTAGCCCTCTGTATAAAAGCGAATCTTCAGACATATATAGCTAGCTACTCGCTCTCACTGTGCGCCTTGCAGGTGGTGCGTTTTGATGCCATTTTTGCACTGTGTCATTTTAGTATGTAAGTTATTCCATACAGCTGCGGGCGATCCTCAAGGTCGTCACCCTGCGAAGCTAACTTATAACCCTGGCGTACACGCAGTGCACCCGCCTGCACTTAGAGTGCGATGACCAGGTGCGCAGCAGTGCCTACGCAGGCCTAAAGCACTCTCAAAACTGCTTAGCTGCATACGATTTCGCATTGTTTTGTGACGCTGTGTGCGCTCGTCTCGAAGCGAAACTCTATGATAAGATATGCTGTTAGACCTTTGTATAAAAGCGAATCGTCAGACATATATAGCTAGCTACTCGCTCTCACTGTGCGCCTTGCAGGTGGTGCGTTTTGGCGCCATTTTTGCACTGTGTCATTTTAGTATGTAAGTTATTCCAGACAGCTGCGGGCGATCTTCAAGGTCGTCACCCTGCGAAGCTAACTGGTTACCCTGGCGTACACGCAGTGCAACCGCCTGCACTTAGAGTGCGATGACCAGGTGCGCAGCAGTGCCTACGCAGGCCTAAAGCACTCTCAAAACTGCTTAGCTGCATACGATTTCGCATTGTTTTATGACGCTGTGTGCGCTCGTCTCGAAGCGAAACTCTATGATAAGGTATGCTGTTAGACCTTTGTATAAAAGCGAATCGTCAGACATATATAGCTAGCTTCGCACTGTGTCATTTTAGTATGTAAGTTATTCCATACAGCTGCGGGCGATCCTCAAGGTCGTCACCCTGCGAAGCTAACTGGTAACCCTGGCGTACACGCAGTGCACCCGTCTGCACTAAGAGTGGGATGACCAGGTGAGCAGCAGTGCCTACGCAGGCATGAAGAACTCTCAAAACTGACTAGCTGCATACGATTTGGCATTGTTAGATCGCGCTGTGTGCGCTCGTCTCGAATCGAATCTCAATGATGTGATCTGCTGTTTAACCCCTGCGTAAAAGTAAATCGTCAGACATATTGAGCAAGCTACTCGCTCTCACTGTGCGCCTTGCAGGTGGTGCGTTTTGGCGTCATTTTCGCACTGTGTAATTTTAGTATGTAAGTTATTCCATACAGCTGCGGGTGATCCTCAAGGTCGTCACCCTGTGAAGCTTACTGATTACCCTGGCGTTCACGCAGTGCACCCGCCTGCACTTAGAGTGCGATGACCAGGTGCGCAGCACTGCCTACGCAGGCATGAAGAACTCTCAAAACTGACTAGCTGCATACGATTTCGCATTGTTACATGGCGCTGTGTGCGCTCGTCTCGAAGCTAAACTCTATGATAAGATATGCTGTTAGACCTTTGTATAAAAGCGAATCGTCAGACATATAAAGCTAGCTACTCGCTCTTACTGTGCGCCTTGCAGGTGGTGCGTTTTGGCGCCATTTTCGCACTGTGTCATTTTAGTATGTAAGTTATTCCATACAGCTGCGGGCGATCCTCAAGGTCGTCACCCTGCGAAGCTAACTGGTAACCCTGGCGTACACGCAGTGCACCCGCCTGCTTTAAGAGCGCATGATGTGATCTGCTGTTTCACCCCTGCGCAAAAGTGAATCTTCAGACATATATAGCTAGCTACTCGCTCTCACTGTGCGCCTTGCAGGTGGTGCGTTTTGGCGCCATTTTCGCACTGTGTCATTTTAGTATGTAAGTTATTCCATACAGCTGCGGGCGATCCTCAAGGTCGTCACCCTGCGAAGCTTACTGGTAACCCTGGCGTACACGCAGTGCACCCGCCTGCACTAAGAGTGCGATGACCAGGTGCGCAGCAGTGCCTACGCAGGCCTAAAGCACTCTCAAAACTGCTTAGCTGCATACGATTTCGCATTGTTTTATGACGCTGTGTGCGCTCGTCTCGAAGCGAAACTCTATGATAAGATATGCTGTTAGACCTTTGTATAAAAGCGAATCGTCAGACATATATAGCTAGCTACTCGCTCTCACTGTGCGCCTTGCAGGTGGTGCGTTTTGGCGCCATTTTTGCACTGTGTCATTTTAGTATGTAAGTTATTCCATACAGCTGCGGGCGATCCTCAAGGTCGTCACCCTGCGAAGCCAACTGGTAACCCTGGCGTACACGCAGTGCACCCGCCTGCACTAAGAACGCGATGACCAGGTGCGCAGCAATGCCTACGCAGGCCTGAAGCACTCTCAAAACTGCTTAGCTGCATACGATTTCGCATTGTTACATCGCGCTGTGTGCGCTCGTCTCGAAGCGAATCTCTATGATGTGATCTGCTGTTTCACCCCTGCGCAAAAGTGAATCTTCAGACATATATAGCTAGCTACTCGCTCTCACTGTGCGCCTTGCAGGTGGTGCGTTTTGGCGCCATTTTTCGCACTGTGTCATTTTAGTATGTAAGTTATTCCATACAGCTGCGGGCGATCCTCAAGGTTGTCACCCTGCGAAGCTAACTGATAACCCTGGCGTACGCGCAGTGCACCCGCCTGCACTTAGAGTGCGATGACCAGTTGCGCAGCAGTACCTACGCAGGCCTAAAGCACTCTCAAAACTGCTTAGCTGCATACGATTTCGCATTGTTTTATGAAGCTGTGTGCGCTCGTCTCGAAACGAAACTCTATGATAAGATTTGCTGTAAGACCTTTGTATAAAAGCGAATCGTCAGACATATATAGCTAGCTACTCGCTCTCACTGTGCGCTTTGCAGGTGGTGCGTTTTGGCACCATTTTTGCACTGTGACATTTTAGTATGTAAGTTATTCCATACAGCTGCGGGCGATCCTTTAAGGTCGTCACCCTGCAAAGCTAACTGGTTACCCTGGCGTACACGCAGTGCACTTGCATGCCATTAGAGTGCGATGACCAGGTGCGCAGCACTGCCTACGCAGGCCTGAAGCACTCTCAAAACTGTCTAGCAGCATACGATTTCGCATTGTTACATGGCGCTGTGTGCGCTCGTCTCGAAGCGAAACTCAATGATAAGATGTGTTGTTTGACCTTTGTATAAAAGCGAATCGTCAGACATATATAGCTAGCTACTCGCTCTTACTGTGCGCCTTGCAGGTGGTGCGTTTTGGCGTCATTTTCGCACTGTGTAATTTTAGTATGTAAGTTATTCCATACAGCTGCGGGCGATCCTCAAGGTCGTCACCCTGCGAAGCCAACTGGTAACCCTGGCGTACACGCAGTGCACCCGCCTGCTTTAAGAGCGCGATGACCAGGTGCGCAGCAATGCCTACGCAGGCCTGAAGCACTGTCAAAACTGCTTAGCTGCATACGATTTCGCATTGTTACATCGCGCTGTGTGCGCTCGTCTCGAAGCGAATCTCTATGATGTGATCTGCTGTTTCACCCCTGCGCAAAAGTGAATCTTCAGTCATATATAGCTAGCTACTCGCTCTCACTGTGCGCCTTGCAGGTGGTGCGTTTTGGTGCCATTTTCGCACTGTGTCATTTTAGTATGTAAGTTATTCCATACAGCTGCGGGCGATCCTCAAGGTTGTCACCCTGCGAAGCTAACTGATAACCCTGCCGTACACGCAGTGCACCCGCCTGCACTTAGAGAGCGATGACCTGGTGCGCAGCAGTGCCTACGCAGGCCTAAAGCACTCTCAAAACTGCTTAACTGCATACGATTTCGCATTGTTTTATGACGCTGTGTGCGCTCGTCTCGAAGCGAAACTCTATGATAAGATATGCTGTTAGACCTTTGTATAAAAGCGAATCGTCAGACATATATAGCTAGCTACTCGCTTTCACTGTGCGCCTTGCAGGTGGTGCGTTTTGGCGCCATTTTTGCACTGTGTCATTTTAGTATGTAAGTTATTCCATACAGCTGCGGGCGATCCTCAAGGTCGTCACCCTGCGAAACTAACTGGTTACCCTGGCGTACACGCAGTGCACCTGCCTGCACTTAGAGTGCGATGACCAGGTGCGCAGCAGTGCCTACGCAGGCCTAAAGCACTCTCAAAACTGCTTAGCTGCATACGATTTCGCATTGTTTTATGACGCTGTGTGCGCTCGTCTCGAAGCGAAACTCTATGATAAGCTATGCTGTTAGACCTTTGTATAAAAGCGAATCGTCAGACATATATAGCTAGCTACTCGCTCTCACTGTGCGCCTTGCAGGTGGTGCGTTTTGGCGCCATTTTTGCACTGTGTCATTTTAGTATGTAAGTTATTCCATACAGCTGCGGGCGATCCTCAAGGTCGTCACCCTGCGAAGCTTACTGGTAACCCTGGCGTACACGCAGTGCACCCGCCTGCATTTAGAGTGCGATGACCAGGTGCGCAGCAGTGCCTACGCAGGCCTGAAGCACTCTCAAAACTGTCTAGCTGCATACGATTTCGCATTGTTACATGGCGCTGTGTGCGCTCGTCTCGAAGCGAAACTCTTTGATAAGATGTGTTGTTAGACCTTTGTATAAAACTGAATCGTCAGACATATATTGCTAGCTACTGGCTCTCACTGTGCGCCTTGCAGGTTGGTGCGTTTTGGCGCCATTTTCGCACTGTGTCATTTTTAGTATGTAAGTTATTCCATACAGCTGCGGGCGATCCTCAAGGTCGTCACCCTGCGAAGCTTATCGATAACCCTGGCGTACACGCAGTGCACCCGCCTGCACTTAGAGTGCGATGACCAGGTGCGTGCGCAGCAGTGCCTACGCAGGCCTAAAGCACTCTTTCTCAAAACTGCTTAGCTGCATACGATTTCGCATTGTTACGCGCTGTGATTTGCGCATGACGCTGTGCGCTCGTCTCGAAGCGAAACTCTATGATAAGATATGCTGTAAGACCTTTGTTAAAAGCGAATCGTAAGACATATAAAGCTAGCTACTCCCTCTCACTGTGCGCTTTGCAGGTGGTGCGTTTTGGCACCATTTTTGCACTGTGACATTTTAGTATGTAAGTTATTCCATACAGCTGCGGGCGATCCTCAAGGTCGTCACCCTGCAAAGCTAACTGGTTACCCTGGCGTTCACGCAGTGCACTTGCATGCCATTAGAGTGCGATGACCAGGTGCGCAGCACTGCCTACGCAGGCCTGAAGCACTCTCAAAACTGTCTAGCAGCATACGATTTCGCATTGTTACATGGCGCTGTGTGCGCTCGTCTCGAAGCGAAACTCTATGATAAGATGTGTTGTTTGACCTTTGTATAAAAGCGAATCGTCAGACATATATAGCTAGCAACTCGCTCTTACTGTGCGCCTTGCAGGTGGTGCGTTTTGGCGTCATTTTCGCACTGTGTAATTTTAGTATGTAAGTTATTCCATACAGCTGCGGGCGATCCTCAAGGTTGTCACCCTGCGAAGCTAACTGATAACTCTGGCGTACACGCAGTGCACCCGCCTGCACTTAGAGTGCGATGACCAGGTGCGCAGCAGTGCCTACGCAGGCCTAAAGCACTCTCAAAACTGCTTAGCTGCATACGAGTTCGCATTGTTTTGTGACGCTGTGTGCGCTCGTCTCGAAGCGAAACTCTATGATAAGATATGCTGTTAGACCTTTGTATAAAAGCGAATCGTCAGACATATATAGCCAGCTACTCGCTCTCACTGTGCGCCTTACAGGTGGTGCGTTTTGGCGCCATTTTTGCACTGTGTCATTTTAGTATGTAAGTTATTCCATACAGCTGCGGGCGATCCTCAAGGTCGTCACCCTGCGAAGCCAACTGGTAACCCTGGCGTACACGCAGTGCACCCGCCTGCTTTAAGAGCGCGATGACCAGGTGCGCAGCAATGCCTCCGCAGGCCTGAAGCACTGTCAAAACTGCTTAGCTGCATACGATTTCGCATTGTTACATCGCGCTGTGTGCGCTCGTCTCGAAGCGAATCTCTATGATGTGATCTGCTGTTTCACCCCTGCGCAAAAGTGAATCTTCAGACATATATAGCTAGCTACTCGCTCTCACTGTGCGCCTTGCAGGTGGTGCGTTTTGGTGCCATTTTCGCACTGTGTCATTTTAGACTGTAAGTTATTCCATACAGCTGCGGGCGATCCTCAAGGTTGTCACCCTGCGAAGCTAACTGATAACCCTGCCGTACACGCAGTGCACCCGTCTGCACTAAGAGAGCGATGACCTGGTGCGCAGCAGTGCCTACGCAGGCCTAAAGCACTCTCAAAACTGCTTAACTGCATACGATTTCGCATTGTTTTATGACGCTGTGTGCGCTCGTCTCGAAGCGAAACTCTATGATAAGATATGCTGTTAGACCTTTGTATAAAAGCGAATCGTCAGACATATATAGCTAGCTACTCGCTCTCACTGTGCGCCTTGCAGGTGGTGCGTTTTGGCGCCATTTTTGCACTGTGTCATTTTAGTATGTAAGTTATTCCATACAGCTGCGGGCGATCTTCAAGGTCGTCACCCTGCGAAGCTAACTGGTTACCCTGGCGTACACGCAGTGCACCCGCCTGCACTTAGAGTGCGATGACCAGGTGCGCAGCACTGCCTACGCAGGCCTAAAGCACTGTCAAAACTGCTTAGCTGCATACGATTTCGCATTGTTACATCGACGCTGTGTGCGCTCGTCTCGAAGCGAATCTCTATGATGTTATCTGCTGTTTCACCCCTGCGCAAAAGTGAATCTTCAGACATATATAGCTAGCTACTCGCTCTCACTGTGCGCCTTGCAGGTGGTGCGTTTTGGTGCCATGTTCGCACTGTGTCATTTTATTTTGTAAGTTATTCCATACAGCTGCGGGCGATCCTCAAGGTTGTCACTCTGCGAAGCTAACTTATAACCCTGGCGTACACGCAGTGCACCCGCCTGCACTTAGAGTGCGATGACCAGGTGCGCAGCAGTGCCTACGCAGGCCTAAAGCACTCTCAAAACTGCTTAGCTGCATACGATTTCGCATTGTTTTGTGACGCTGTGTGCGCTCGTCTCGAAGCGAAACTCTATGATAAGATATGCTGTTAGACCTTTGTATAAAAGCGAATCGTCAGACATATATAGCTAGCTACTCGCTCTCACTGTGCGCCTTACAGGTGGTGCGTTTTGGCGCCATTTTTGCACTGTGTCATTTTAGTATGTAAGTTATTCCATACAGCTGCGGGCGATCCTCAAGGTCGTCACCCTGCGAAGCCAACTGGTAACCCTGGCGTACACGCAGTGCACCCGCCTGCTTTAAGAGCGCGATGACCAGGTGCGCAGCAATGCCTACGCAGGCCTGAAGCACTGTCAAAACTGCTTAGCTGCATACGATTTCGCATTGTTACATCGCGCTGTGTGCGCTCGTCTCGAAGCGAATCTCTATGATGTGATCTGCTGTTTCACCCCTGCGCAAAAGTGGATCTTCAGACATATATAGCTAGCTACTCGCTCTCACTGTGCGCCTTGCAGGTGGTGCGTTTTGGTGCCATTTTCGCACTGTGTCATTTTAGTATGTAAGTTATTCCATACAGCTGCGGGCGATCCTCAAGGTTGTCACCCTGCGAAGCTAACTGATAACCCTGCCATACACGCAGTGCACCCGCCTGCACTAAGAAAGCGATGACCTGGTGCGCCGCAGTGCCTACGCAGGCCTAAAGCACTCTCAAAACTGCTTAACTGCATACGATTTCGCATTGTTTTATGACGCTGTGTGCGCTCGTCTCGAAGCGAAACTCTATGATAAGATATGCTGTTAGACCTTTGTATAAAAGCGAATCGTCAGACATATATAGTAAGCTACTCGCTCTCACTGTGCGCCTTGCAGGTGGTGCGTTTTGGCGCCATTTTTGCACTGTGTCATTTTAGTATGTAAGTTATTCCATACAGCTGCGGGCGATCTTCAAGGTCGTCACCCTGCGAAGCTAACTGGTAACCCTGGCGTACACGCAGTGCACCCGCCTGCACTTAGAGTGCGATGACCAGGTGCGCAGCAGTGCCTACGCAGGCCTAAATCACTCTCAAAACTGCTTAGCTGCATACGATTTCGCATTGTTTTATGACGCTGTGTGCGCTCGTCTCGAAGCGAAACTCTATGATAAGATATGCTGTTAGACCTTTGTATAAAAGCGAATCGTCAGACATATATAGCTAGCTACTCGCTCTCACTGTGCGCCTTGCAGGTGGTGCGTTTTGGCGCCATTTTTGCACTGTGTCATTTTAGTATGTAAGTTATTCCATACAGCTGCGGGCGATCCTCAAGGTCGTCACCCTGCGAAGCTTACTGGTAACCCCGGCGTACACGCAGTGCACCCGCCTGCTATAAGAGTGCGATGACCAGGTGCGCAGCAGTGCCTACGCAGGCCTAAAGCACTCTCAAAACCGCTTAGCTGCATACGATTTCGCATTGTTACATGACGCTGTGTGCGCTCGTCTCGAAGCGAAACTCTATGATAAGATATGCTGTAAGACCTTTGTTAAAAGCGAATCGTAAGACATATAAAGCTAGCTACTCCCTCTCACTGTGCGCTTTGCAGGTGGTGCGTTTTGGCACCATTTTTGCACTGTGACATTTTAGTATGTAAGTTATTCCATACAGCTGCGGGCGATCCTCAAGGTCGTCACCCTGCAAAGCTAACTGGTTACCCTGGCGTTCACGCAGTGCACTTGCATGCCATAAGAGTGCGATGACCAGGTGCGCAGCACTGCCTACGCAGGCCTGAAGCACTCTCAAAACTGTCTAGCAGCATACGATTTCGCATTGTTACATGGCGCTGTGTGCGCTCGTCTCGAAGCGAAACTCTATGATAAGATGTGTTGTTTGACCTTTGTATAAAAGCGAATCGTCAGACATATATAGCTAGCAACTCGCTCTTACTGTGCGCCTTGCAGGTGATGCGTTTTGGCGTCATTTTCGCACTGTGTAATTTTAGTATGTAAGTTATTCCATACAGCTGCGGGCGATCCTCAAGGTCGTCACCCTGTGAAGCTTATCGATAACCCTAGCGTACACGCAGTGCACCCGCCTGCCATAAGAGTGCGATGACCAGGTGCGCAGCACAGCCTACGCAGGCCTGAAGCACTCTCAAAACTGTCTAGCTGCATACGATTTCGCATTGTTACATGGCGCTGTGTGCGCTCGTCTCGAAGCGAAACTCTATGATAAGATGTGTTGTTAGACCTTTGTATAAAAGCGAATCGTCAGACATATATAGCTAGCTACTCGCTCTCACTGTGCGCCTTGCAGGTGGTGCGTTTTGGCGTCATTTTCGCACTGTGTAATTTTAGTATCTAAGTTATTCCATACAGCTGCGGGCGATCCTCAAGGTCGTCACCCTGTGAAGCTTATCGATAACCCTAGCGTACACGCAGTGCACCCGCCTGCCATTAGAGTGCGATGACCAGGTGCGCAGCACTGCCTACGCAGGCCTGAAGCACTGTCAAAACTGCTTAGCTGCATACGATTTCGCATTGTTACATCGCGCTGTGTGCGCTCGTCTCGAAGCAAATCTCTATGATGTGATCTGCTGTTTCACCCCTGCGCAAAAGTGAATCTTCAGACATATATAGCTAGCTACTCGCTCTCACTGTGCGCCTTGCAGGTGGTGCGTTTTGATGCCATTTTTGCACTGTGTCATTTTAGTATGTAAGTTATTCCATACAGCTGCGGGCGATCCTCAAGGTTGTCACCCTGCGAAGCTAACTGATAACCCTGGCGTACACGCAGTGCACCCGCCTGCACTTAGAGTGCGATGACCAGGTGCGCAGCAGTGCCTACGCAGGCCTAAAGCACTCTCAAAACTGCTGAGCTGCATACGATTTCGCATTGTTTTATGACGCTGTGTGCGCTCGTCTCGAAGCGAAACTCTATGATAAGATATGCTGTTAGACCTTTGTATTAAAGCGAATCGTCAGACATATATAGATAGCTACTCGCTCTCACTGTGCGCCTTGCAGGTGGTGCGTTTTGGCGCCATTTTTGCACTGTGTCATTTTAGTATGAAAGTTATTCCATACAGCTGCGGGCGATCCTCAAGGTCGTCACCCTGCGAAGCTAACTGGTTACCCTGGCGTACACGCAGTGCACCCGCCTGCACTTAGAGTGCGATGACCAGGTGCGCAGCAGTGCCTACGCAGGCCTAAAGCACTCTCAAAACTGCTTAGCTGCATACGATTTCGCATTGTTTTATGACGCTGTGTGCGCTCGTCTCGAAGCGAAACTCTATGATAAGATATGCTGTTAGACCTTTGTACAAAAGCGAATCGTCAGACATATATAGCTAGCTACTCGCTCTCACTGTGCGCCTTGCAGGTGGTGCGTTTTGGCGCCATGTTCGCACTGTGTCATTTTATTTTGTAAGTTATTCCATACAGCTGCGGGCGATCCTCAAGGTTGTCACTCTGCGAAGCTAACTTATAACCCTGGCGTACACGCAGTGCACCCGCCTGCACTTAGAGTGCGATGACCAGGTGCGCAGCAGTGCCTACGCAGGCCTAAAGCACTCTCAAAACTGCTTAGCTGCATACGATTTCGCATTGTTTTGTGACGCTGTGTGCGCTCGTCTCGAAGCGAAACTCTATGATAAATATGCTGTTAGACCTTTGTATAAAAGCGAATCGTCAGACATATATAGCTAGCTACTCGCTCTCACTGTGCGCCTTACAGGTGGTGCGTTTTGGCGCCATTTTTGCACTGTGTCATTTTAGTATGTAAGTTATTCCATACAGCTGCGGGCGATCCTCAAGGTCGTCACCCTGCGAAGCCAACTGGTAACCCTGGCGTACACGCAGTGCACCCGCCTGCTTTAAGAGCGCGATGACCAGGTGCGCAGCAATGCCTACGCAGGCCTGAAGCACTGTCAAAACTGCTTAGCTGCATACGATTTCGCATTGTTACATCGCGCTGTGTGCGCTCGTCTCGAAGCGAATCTCTATGATGTGATCTGCTGTTTCACCCCTGCGCAAAAGTGGATCTTCAGACATATATAGCTAGCTACTCGCTCTCACTGTGCGCCTTGCAGGTGGTGCGTTTTGGTGCCATTTTCGCACTGTGTCATTTTAGTATGTAAGTTATTCCATACAGCTGCGGGCGATCCTCAAGGTTGTCACCCTGCGAAGCTAACTGATAACCCTGCCATACACGCAGTGCACCCGCCTGCACTAAGAGAGCGATGACCTGGTGCGCCGCAGTGCCTACGCAGGCCTAAAGCACTCTCAAAACTGCTTAACTGCATACGATTTCGCATTGTTTTATGACGCTGTGTGCGCTCGTCTCGAAGCGAAACTCTATGATAAGATATGCTGTTAGACCTTTGTATAAAAGCGAATCGTCAGACATATATAGCTAGCTACTCGCTCTCACTGTGCGCCTTGCAGGTGGTGCGTTTTGGCGCCATTTTTGCACTGTGTCATTTTAGTATGTAAGTTATTCCATACAGCTGCGGGCGATCTTCAAGGTCGTCACCCTGCGAAGCTAACTGGTAACCCTGGCGTACCTGCAGTGCACCCGCCTGCACTTAGAGTGCGATGACCAGGTGCGCAGCAGTGCCTACGCAGGCCTAAATCACTCTCAAAACTGCTTAGCTGCATACGATTTCGCATTGTTTTATGACGCTGTGTGCGCTCGTCTCGAAGCGAAACTCTATGATAAGATGTGTTGTTAGACCTTTGTATAAAAGCGAATCGTCAGACATATATAGCAAGCTACTCGCTCTCACTGTGCGCCTTGCAGGTGGTGCGTTTTGGCGTCATTTTCGCACTGTGTAATTTTAGTATCTAAGTTATTCCATACTGCTGCGGGCGATCCTCAAGGTCGTCACCCTGTGAAGCTTATCGATAACCCTGGCGTACACGCAGTGCAACCGCCTGGCATTAGAGTGCGATGACCAGGTGCGCAGCACTGCCTACGCAGGCCTGAAGCACTGTCAAAACTGCTTAGCTGCATACGATTTCGCTTTGTTACATCGCGCTGTGTGCGCTCGTCTCGAAGCAAATCTCTATGATGTGATCTGCTGTTTCACCCCTGCGCAAAAGTGTATCTTCAGACATATAAAGCTAGCTACTCGCTCTCACTGTGCGCCTTGCAGGTGGTGCGTTTTGATGCCATTTTTGCACTGTGTCATTTTAGTATGTAAGTTATTCCATACAGCTGCGGGCGATCCTCAAGGTTGTCACCCTGCGAAGCTAACTGATAACCCTGGCGTACACGCAGTGCACTTGCCTGCACTTAGAGTGCGATGACCAGGTGCGCAGCAGTGCCTACGCAGGCCTAAAGCACTCTCAAAACTGCTTAGCTGCATACGATTTCGCATTGTTTTATGACGCTGTGTGCGCTCGTCTCGAAGCGAAACTCTATGATAAGATATGCTGTTAGACCTTTGTATTAAAGCGAATCGTCAGACATATATAGCTAGCTACTCGCTCTCACTGTGCGCCTTGCAAGTGGTGCGTTTTGGCGCCATTTTTGCACTGTGTCATTTTAGTATGAAAGTTATTCCATACAGCTGCGGGCGATCCTCAAGGTCGTCACCCTGCGAAGCTAACTGGTTACCCTGGCGTACACGCAGTGCACCCGCCTGCACTTAGAGTGCGATGACCAGGTGCGCAGCAGTGCCTACGCAGGCCTAAAGCACTCTCAAAACTGCTGAGCTGCATACGATTTCGCATTGTTTTATGACGCTGTGTGCGCTCGTCTCGAAGCGAAACTCTATGATAAGATATGCTGTAAGACCTTTGTATAAAAGCGAATCCTCAGACATATAAAGCTAGCTACTCGCTCTCACTGTGCGCCTTGCAGGTGGTGCGTTTCGGCGCCATTTTTGCACTGTGTCATTTTAGTATGTAAGTTATTCCATACAGCTGCGGGCGATCCTCAAGGTCGTCACCCTGCGAAGCTAACTGGTTACCCTGGCCTACACGCAGTGCACCCGCCTGCACTTAGAGTGCGATGATCAGGTGCGCAGCAGTGCCTACGCAGGCCTGAAGCACTCTCAATACTGCTTAGCTGCATACGTTTTCGCATTGTTTTATGACGCTGTGTGCGCTCGCCTCGAAGCGAAACTCTATGATAAGATATGCTGTTAGACCTTTGTATAAAAGCGAATCGTCAGATATATATAGCTAGCTACTCGCTCTCACTGTGCGCCTTACAGGTGGTGCGTTTTGGTGCCATTTTCGCACTGTGTCATTTTAGACTGTAAGTTATTCCATACAGCTGCGGGCGATCCTCAAGGTTGTCACCCTGCGAAGCTAACTGATAACCCTGCCGTACACGCAGTGCACCCGCCTGCACTTACAGAGCGATGACCTGGTGCGCAGCAGTGCCTACGCAGGCCTAAAGCACTCTCAAAACTGCTTAACTGCATACGATTTCGCATTGTTTTATGACGCTGTGTGCGCTCGTCTCGAAGCGAAACTCTATGATAAGATATGCTGTTAGACCTTTGTATAAAAGCGAATCGTCAGATATATATAGCTAGCTACTCGCTCTCACTGTGCGCCTTACAGGTGGTGCGTTTTGGCGCCATTTTTGCACTGTGTCATTTTAGTAAGTTATTCCATACAGCTGCGGGCGATCCTCAAGGTCGTCACCCTGCGAAGCCAACTGGTAACCCTGGCGTACACGCAGTGCACCCGCCTGCTTTAAGAGCGCGATGACCAGGTGCGCAGCAATGCCTAGGCAGGCCTGAAGCACTGTCAAAACTGCTTAGCTGCATACGATTTCGCATTGTTACATCGCGCTGTGTGCGCTCGTCTCGAAGCGAATCTCTATGATGTGATCTGCTGTTTCACCCCTGCGCAAAAGTGAATCTTCAGACATATATAGCTAGCTACTCGCTCTCACTGTGCGCCTTGCAGGTGGTGCGTTTTGGTGCCATTTTCGCACTGTGTCATTTTAGTATGAACATTATTCCATACAGCTGCGGGCGATCCTCAAGGTTGTCACCCTGCGAAGCTAACTGATAACCCTGCCGTACACGCAGTGCACCCGCCTGCACTTAGAGAGCGATGACCTGGTGCGCAGCAGTGCCTACGCAGGCCTAAAGCACTCTCAAAACTGCTTAACTGCATACGATTTCGCATTGTTTTATGACGCTGTGTGCGCTCGTCTCGAAGCGAAACTCTATGATAAGATATGCTGTTAGACCTTTGTATAAAAGCGAATCGTCAGACATATATAGCTAGCTACTCGCTCTCACTGTGCGCCTTGCAGGTGGTGCGTTTTGGCGCCATTTTTGCACTGTGTCATTTTAGTATGTAAGTTATTCCATACAGCTGAGGGCGATCTTCAAGGTCGTCACCCTGCGAAGCTAACTGGTTACCCTGGCGTACACGCAGTGCACCCGCCTGCACTTAGAGCGCGATGACCAGGTGCGCAGCAATGCCTACGCAGGCCTGAAGCACTGTCAAAACTGCTTAGCTGCATACGATTTCGCATTGTTACATCGCGCTGTGTGCGCTCGTCTCGAAGCGAATCTCTATGATGTGATCTGCTGTTTCACCCCTGCGCAAAAGTGAATCTTCAGACATATATAGCTAGCTACTCGCTCTCACTGTGCGCCTTGCAGGTGGTGCGTTTTGGTGCCATTTTCGCACTGTGTCATTTTAGTATGTAAGTTATTCCATACAGCTGCGGCCGATCCTCAAGGTTGTCACCCTGCGAAGCTAACTGATAACCCTGCCGTACACGCAGTGCACCCGCCTGCACTAAGAGTGCGATGACCAGGTGCGCAGCAGTGCCTACGCAGGCCTAAAGCACTCTCAAAACTGCTTAGCTGCATACGATTTCGCATTGTTTTATGACGCTGTGTGCGCTCGTCTCGAAGCGAAACTCTATGATAAGATATGCTGTTAGACCTTTGTATAAAAGCGAATCGTCAGACATATATAGCTAGCTACTCTCTCTCACTGTGCGCCTTGCAGGTGGTGCGTTTTGGCGCCATTTTTGCACTGTGTCATTTTAGTATGTAAGTTATTCCATACAGCTGCGGGCGATCCTCAAGGTCGTCACCCTGCGAAACTAACTGGTTACCCTGGCGTACACGCAGTGCACCCGCCTGCACTTAGAGTGCGATGACCAGGTGCGCAGCAGTGCCTACGCAGGCCTAAAGCACTCTCAAAACTGCTTAGCTGCATACGATTTCGCATTGTTTTATGACGCTGTGTGCGCTCGTCTCGAAGCGAAACTCTATGATAAGATATGCTGTTAGACCTTTGTATAAAAGCGAATCGTCAGACATATATAGCTAGCTACTCGCTCTCACTGTGCGCCTTGCAGCAGGTGCGTTTTGGCGCCATTTTTGCACTGTGTCATTTTAGTATGTAAGTTATTCCATACAGCTGCGGGCGATCCTCAAGGTCGTCACCCTGCGAAGCTAACTGGTTACCCTGGCGTACACGCAGTGCACCCGCCTGCACTTAGAGTGCGATGACCAGGTGCGCAGCAGTGCCTACGCAGGCCTAAAGCACTCTCAAAACTGCTTAGCTGCATACGATTTCGCATTGTTTTATGACGCTGTGTGCGCTCGTCTCGAAGCGAAACTCTATGATAAGATATGCTGTTAGACCTTTGTATAAAAGCAAATCGTCAGACATATATAGCTAGCTACTCGCTCTCACTGTGCGCCTTGCAGGTGGTGCGTTTTGGCGCCATTTTTGCACTTTGTCATTTTAATAGTAAGTTATTCCATACAGCTGCGGGCGATCCTCAAGGTCGTCACCCTGCGAAGCTTACTGGTAACCCTGGCGTACACGCAGTGCACCCGCCTGCACTTAAAGTGCGACGACCAGGTGCGCAGCAGTGCCTACGCAGGCCTGAAGCACTCTCAAAACTGACTAGCTGCATACGATTTCGCATTGTTACATGGCGCTGTGTGCGCTCGTCTCGAAGCAAAACTCTTTGATAAGATGTGTTGTTAGACCTTTGTATAAAACTGAATCGTCAGACATATATTGCTAGCTACTCGCTCTCACTGTGCGCTCTGCAGGTGGTGCGTTTTGGCGTCATTTTCGCACTGTGTAATTTTAGTATGTAAGTTATTCCATACAGCTGCGGGCGATCCTCAAGGTCGTCACCCTGTGAAGCTTATCGATAACCCTGGCGTACACGCAGTGCACCCGCCTGCCATTAGAGTGCGATGACCAGGTGCGCAGCACTGCCTACGCAGGCCTGAAGCACTGTCAAAACTGCTTAGCTGCATTTGATTTCGCATTGTTACATCGCGCTGTGTGCGCTCGTCTCGAAGCGAATCTCTATGATGTGATCTGCTGTTTCACCCCTGCGCAAAAGTGAATCTTCAGACATATATAGCTAGCTACTCGCTCTCACTGTGCGCCTTGCAGGTGGTGCGTTTTGGTGCCATTTTCGCACTGTGTCATTTTAGTATGTAAGTTATTCCATACAGCTGCGGGCGATCCTCAAGGTTGTCACCCTGCGAAACTAACTGTATACCCTGGCGTACACGCAGTGCACCCGCCTGCACTTAGAGTGCGATGACCAGGTGCGCAGCAGTGCCTACGCAGGCCTAAAGCACTCTCAAAACTGCTTAGCTGCATACGATTTCGCATTGTTTTATGACGCTGTGTGCGCTCGTCTCGAAGCGAAACTCTATGATAAGCTATGCTGTTAGACCTTTGTATAAAAGCGAATCGTCAGACATATATAGCTAGATACTCGCTCTCACTGTGTGCCTTGCAGGTGGTGCGTTTTGGCGCCATTTTTGCACTGTGTCATTTTAGTATGTAAGTTATTCCATACAGCTGCGGGCGATCCTCAAGGTCGTCACCCTGCGAAGCTTACTGGTAACCCTGGCGTACACGCAGTGCACCCGCCTGCATTTAGAGTGCGATGACCAGGTGCGCAGCAGTGCCTACGCAGGCCTGAAGCACTCTCAAAACTGTCTAGCTGCATACGATTTCGCATTGTTACATGGCGCTGTGTGCGCTCGTCTCGAAGCGAAACTCTTTGATAAGATGTGTTGTTAGACCTTTGTATAAAACTGAATCGTCAGACATATATCGCTAGCTACTGGCTCTCACTGTGCGCCTTGCAGGTGGTGCGTTTTGGCGTCTATTTCGCACTGTGTAATTTTAGTATGTAAGTTATTCCATACAGCTGCGGGCGATCCTCAAGGTCGTCACCCTGTGAAGCTTATCGATAACCCTGGCGTACACGCAGTGCACCCGCCTGCCATTAGAGTGCGATGACCAGGTGCGCAGCACTGCCTACGCAGGCCTAAAGCACTGTCAAAACTGCTTAGCTGCATACGATTTCGCATTGTTACATCGCGTTGTGTGCGCTCGTCTCGAAGCGAATCTCTATGATGTGATCTGCTGTTTCACCCCTGCGCAAAAGTGAATCTTCAGACATATATAGCTAGCTACTCGCTCTCACTGTGCGCCTTGCAGGTGGTGCGTTTTGGTGCCATTTTCGCACTGTGTCATTTTATTTTGTAAGTTATTCCATACAGCTGCGGGCGATCCTCAAGGTTGTCACCCTGCGAAGCTAACTTATAACCCTGGCGTACACGCAGTGCACCCGCCTGCACTTAGAGTGCGATGACCAGGTGCGCAGCACTGCCTACGCAGGCCTAAAGCACTCTCAAAACTGCTTAGCTGCATACGATTTCGCATTGTTTTGTGACGCTGTGTACGCTCGTCTCGAAGCGAAACTCTATGATAAGATATGCTGTTAGACCTTTGTATAAAAGCGAATCGTCAGACATATATAGCTAGCTACTCGCTCTCACTGTGCGCCTTACAGGTGGTGCGTTTTGGCGCCATTTTTGCACTGTGTCATTTTAGTATGTAAGTTATTCCATACAGCTGCGGGCGATCCTCAAGGTCGTCACCCTGCGAAGCCAACTGGTAACCCTGGCGTACACGCAGTGCACCCGCCTGCTTTAAGAGCGCGATGACCAGGTGCGCAGCAATGCCTAGGCAGGCCTGAAGCACTGTCAAAACTGCTTAGCTGCATACGATTTCGCATTGTTACATCGCGCTGTGTGCGCTCGTCTCGAAGCGAATCTCTATGATGTGATCTGCTGTTTCACCCTGCGCAAAAGTGAATCTTCAGACATATATAGCTAGCTACTCGCTCTCACTGTGCGCCTTGCAGGTGGTGCGTTTTGGTGCCATTTTCGCACTGTGTCATTTTAGTATGAACATTATTCCATACAGCTGCGGGCGATCCTCAAGGTTGTCACCCTGCGAAGCTAACTGATAACCCTGCCGTACACGCAGTGCACCCGCCTGCACTTAGAGAGCGATGACCTGGTGCGCAGCAGTGCCTACGCAGGCCTAAAGCACTCTCAAAACTGCTTAACTGCATACGATTTCGCATTGTTTTATGACGCTGTGTGCGCTCGTCTCGAAGCGAAACTCTATGATAAGATATGCTGTTAGACCTTTGTATAAAAGCGAATCGTCAGACATATAGCTAGCAACTCGCTCTCACTGTGCGCCTTGCAGGTGGTGCGTTTGGCGCCATTTTTTGCACTGTGTCATTTTATTTTGTAAGTTATTCCATAACGCAGGCCTAAAGCACTCTCAAAACTGCTTAGCTGCATACGATTTCGCATTGTTTTACATCGACGCTGTGTGCGCTCGTCTCGAAGCGAAACTCTATGATAAGATATGCTGTTAGACCTTTGTATAAAAGCGAATCGTCAGACATATAGCTAGCTACTCGCTCTCACTGTGCGCCTTGCAGGTGGTGCGTTTTGGCGCCATTTTTGCACTGTGTCATTTTAGTATGTAAGTTATTCCATACAGCTGCGGCCGATCCTCAAGGTCGTCACCCTGCGAAGCTAACTGGATAACCCTGGCGTACACGCAGTGCACCCGCCTGCACTTAAGAGTGCGATGACCAGGTGCGCAGCAGTGCCTACGCAGGCCTGAAGCACTGTCAAAACTGCTTAGCTGCATACGATTTCGCATTGTTACATCGCGCTGTGTGCGCTCGTCTCGAAGCGAATCTCTATGATGTGATCTGCTGTTTCACCCTGCGCAAAAGTGAATCGTCAGACATATATAGCTAGCTACTCGCTCTCACTGTGCGCCTTGCAGGTGGTGCGTTTTGGTGCCATTTTTCGCACTGTGTCATTTTAGTATGTAAGTTATTCCATACAGCTGCGGGCGATCCTCAAGTTTGTCACCCTGCGAAACTAACTGATAACCCTGGCGTACACGCAGTGCACCCGCCTGCACTTAGAGAGCGATGACCTGGTGCGCAGCAGTG